>JAVJIF010000497.1:0-96820 GCA_038442645.1 Agave tequilana | reverse complement strand
TAAAAATGCAAATCAACATAGTAAGACTAAGCACATTGACATTCGGTATCATTTCTTAGAGATCATTATGAGAAAGGTGATATTGATATTGATTATGTTTCTACCGATTTTCAACTTGCCGATATTTTTACAAAACCACTAGACTATGCTTGATTTTCCTTTATTCGTGGTGAGTTGAATGTTTGTGTTATGGATTTATGAGGAATTTTTTTTTTAACTATGTTTACCCTTTTTGATGTATGACAAAAAGGGGGAGAAAAGTAAGCTTATTTGAGGTTTGGAGTTATGTGTTTTTGAGTTTTAATACTTTGGAGCTATGCATTTTGAGTTTGAGTAATAACAAGTTAGTTTGGATATGTTTTTTTTTATTATTTAATGATATCAAGTTAGTTTGAGCTATGCATTTTGACTTTTAGTTTTTGTCTTTGAGTTTTAGTTTTTGTGTTGAGATTTTAGTTTCTATCTATATTGTATATAGCCATCCATTTATTCATATAGTCATTCTTTTATACAATAGCATGATTTGGGGGGAGCTTCCAAGCTCTTTTTCCCCCTATTTTTTAAAATAACTAGTATGTTTTGTTCTCATAAAAAGAGGGGAGATTGTTGGCCCAAGGTTACAATCAACCGATTTTTGAGTTTTTGATGATCACAAAACATATATAGTTATTTGTACTAATCATTTTTAGTATTTAAGTGTGTTTCGGGGTTTCTAAGGATTCATGATATGTTTTTCCTAAAGAAAGATCGTTTTGACTCAAGTCGGATCATTTGGGGTTCAAGATGCAAGATTTTCAAGATCACATTTGAGGAGCCCATTTGCAGACTTGTAGTCCCTAGAACTCATGTAAGAATTAGTTTGTTAAAGTTTGAGGCTGTGTAAAGTGGCTCAAGTAAACACACACATTTTCCAAAATACAGTTTTTATTTTTGGCTTTTTGATTTAGTTCATGCTTTGATTTCTATACATGACTCAAATTTTTATAAATTTTATATCTTGTTTATATCATGTATACCTACCTTTTTAGCATGATACTTAGCCTTATATCCCTACAAAATTAATTTGAAAAATTTCTAAAGTTCAAAAAAAAATCCTATAATTTTATCTATTTCAGGCCTGACGGTCGACCGGGCCGGTCGACCCGGGCGTGCATGTTTTGTGCACGTCTGTCGGTCGACCGGTCGGTCGACCGACTGGAAGCAGCTTACTCTCTTTTTTTGGTCGGTCGACCGGTCAGTCGACCGACAGTTCTAAACAAATTTTCTTTTGGCTTCCGGTCGACCGACCGGTCGACTTAGTCTAATGGCTAGTTGCCAATTGGACTGCCGGTCGACCGGGCTGGTTGACCGACAGCCGTCTCCAGCCGCCAACGGCTATTTTTCTGAGTTTTCTCTCTTGGATTTGTTGGAGATTTTGGTGTCAGCAAATCCTGAAATTTTGATAGCTATTTTCTGACCTATTGAAATATTTGTAATCATATTTTGATCCCCTCTAATCCCTATAAATTGTGGGGATTGGGCACTTGCAAAAATAAGTGAGATATACCTAGTTCTTTAAGTTTCAAAAAGAAAGAAAAGTTTCAAAAGCTCTCAATTCTTTTTGCGCATTCTTGGCTACTGTTTTCAGTTGTTTTTCAAAGCATTTTTCATTACAAACTGATCTTGTTTTCTCACTACACTTCTTGAGCCAAAATATCCTCTTCATTCTATAAGGAGTTGTAAAGTGAAGTTTGTGATCTTCTGTTGATCACTTGGTTACTTGTTCTTCTTGTGTTGAGATCCCTCTTCGGTAGAGATATTGAAATTGGTGGAGTTCGTTACTCCGGTCTTCAGTAGACCTTGTAATCGTTCCTCGGTGGATATAGTGGAAACCCTTCACGGCGGTGAAGGCGGGGAGTAGAGCGGTGGCTCGAAACAATACTTTGTGTTTGCGATTGTTTTCTTATTGCTCTCTACTTCTAGCTTGTGTCATTGCTCTTAATTTTTAGCTTGATATATATCTTGTGTGCACTCAATATTGCGTCCATTTCATTCCTTGCTAATTATCGATCATTACTCATACACAAGATTGCAATACGCACCTCAAACTCTTATTAGGGAATCACGAGGAAAAAGTTCAGAGCCCTTCACCGGGTATTCGGCTTCTAGTCTTGTTTTGGGTAATCATTGCATCATATATTCATACTTATTCAAAAAGATCTTAAGATTAGCATTAACACCTATTCACCCCCTCTAGGTGTTTTACATGAAGTACAACTCGAAGATAGAAAGAAGGATGAATAACATTCAAGAAGAAAGAACTTGTCTTCCATGCATCCTCATATACGGACAATTCAGATAACGATGAAGAGGAGATGGCCATGCTGTCAAGAAAATTTAGAAAGTTCTTGAAGCACGGTAAGTTTAAATGTTTTAATTGTAATGAAATAGCTCATATGAGGGGATTGCCTATTGCTAAAAACAGAGGTAAATTCAAGAGCAAAAAGTTCAGAAAGAAAAAGATTATCAAGCATCATGGGAAAATAGTGATTTCTGTTCCTTTGATGAAGAAGAAGCCACTGAATATGCCAACATCTGTTACATGGCTCTAGAAGAAGATGAGTTACCATATACTGAACTCTTAAATGCATTTCATGAATTATACAATATTCTAAGAATGAAAAGATAAAGAATAAAGTTTTGTCAAAAGAAAATGAAAAACTATCATAGAAAATTCATGTTATGTTTTTCAAATTTCTTCTATAAATTCTCAAAAAGATGATTTTGAAATAGTTATATCATATTGAAAAAGGCTAATGAGATTTATACAAAATAATGTTTATTGAAAAGAGAAACTATGTCTTTAATGAAGAATTTCTGTTTTAGATAAAGACATGTCAATTTTCAAAAGAAGTATGGAGAGATTTTGAAAAATGTGACTAAATTTAATCAAGGAAAAAAAAATAAAATGATTTTTTTATTATGTCAAAAGATGTCACATAATCATTATGGTCTTGGATTCTCAAATCAAAGTGAAAAATCTATACATGTTAGTAAAAAGAATCATAATCCATATATTCTTTTGTGAAAGAAATACTGACATTATTTCAAAAAGAATTAAGACAAGTTCATATGGATTCCTAAAGCCTTAAACATTGTTGATAAAAATACTTATATTGCATCATACATACATGATATGTAATTCATGCAATTATGTGTATACTAACAGATGAAAACCATTTCAAATTGCGTTTGGATTCCTAAAGGTTTATACTTTGATCTTAAATGCTTGGTACCATTCTAATGTTTATCTTTCAGGTACCATAATAATTGATAAGAAAAATATTTCATATATATATATATATATATATATATAGATATATATATATATATATATATATATATATATATATATATATATATGTTAAGATATATTTTTTGCAGGGGGGAACACATATTTTCCTATATCTGTTATAACCTTTCTATGCAGGGGAGAACATATAACATATTTTCTGCAGAGGGAGTATTCATGCACACAAAGTGTCATCATCAAAAGGGGGAGAATGTTGGAACTTGATTTTGATGATACATTTGTGAAGCCATTTTATTGGAGCTCTATATCACAAGCTTATACAAGAGTTCTACATGCTCAGACTTCCCAATGAGAGTGGTAATGGATGTGTATTGTATATTTATTAGAATGTTAAAAGCCTTGAACACACATACACATCATTAGTCTATTAGTCGACTTATAACCATGACTAGTCGACTATACCATCTATATTCGACTTAACAATTCCTATAGTCGACTTAGTATTTAATCAGATGCATACTAACTTTCTGTTTCTAACTGCATGCACTATTAGTCGACTTAGCAGTCTTTATAGTCGACTAATACATGACCTAAGTCGACTAATCATATTGTTTTGGTCGACTAGTTTGAGTTTTGAAGAAAGAAAATGAAAGTTCTGCTATGTTCAAGAAAAACAAAATGACATGGAAAGAGAGGAAAAATTCTTTGTGGATTTTGTGCATAAAAAGGAAAAGGATGAAAGGAAAGTGAACTGAACTGGGAAAACTTAAGGTAGCTTGAAAGAAAACTTTGAGAAGGGAAACTTTGAAAAGACTTTAGAGAGAAAAAAAACATGACTAGCTAACTCTTCTAGTTTACTAACTTACTAATCTCATAGGGTGAAGCATGCCTCATGTTGATTCATCGGCAAAGGTTTGTCTTGCTTGTTTGGTCAAAATATTTTCCCATGTAGAGGATGAGTGATCTTCTCGGCTTGTCTTGTAGCCTCATTGATTCATTGGCTTCCCGAGATAGATTTTCAATGGTGAATCAAGGAGTGTCACTCAAGAGAATGCTAAGGAAGAAGATACAAGATTCATTAGTCATTTAAAGCCATACTCGAGCTAGCATTAAAGTAAGAAAATTGTACACAATAGCATAGTTAGGTGCTCCATCTCCATGTTTCCATCAAGGCACTTGTTCTAAAGACAAGGCTCTAATGAGGCTCCATGAATCATGGAATGAAAATAAGTATTTGCCAAGAATTAAAGTAACTCATCTTCATTGGGGATATAGAGACTTTAAATTATAAGACGACACATAAAGCATCCAATGAATCACATGAATTAGCAATCACCCAAGAGTTAGAAGTTAGTAAAGTTAGTGGTTAGCTAGTCATGTTAGAGAGTTAGCTAGACATTGAAATGAAAAGCACACAACAATTCATTGTAGAAGAAGATGCATGGTAATAAAAGCTTGAAGAAAGTAAAGCACAAAAAAGTAAAGCACTAGAACAAGTAAAGATGAGAAGAAAGATGGATCAATCCTTGCATTCAAGTTGTCACCACTTCAATTACAAGATCTCACTCTCTCTCTCTCTCTTGAAAATCACCTAGAGGGGGGTGAATAGGTGATAATGCTAATCAAAGGGCAATTCAAAATTTAAAGCTATAACACTCACAATCAAGAATCACAAGATGAATGCAAGCAAGTAGTATGATGAGCAAGTAATAAGTGCAAGCAAAGTAGAGAATAATTGCAAGAATGTAAACCAATCGCAAACACAAGGATATGTTATCGAGGTTCGAGCACCCAGCTCTACTCCCCGCCTTCCCCAGAAGGATTCCGACCACTTCCACTAACACAAAGATCTCAAATACAATGGAGTACCCAACTCCTACAATCTCAAGAACAAGTGATTTCCTTGGTAGTCAAAAGACCACAAACTCTCTCTTTCAAAATCTCTTCCCTTACAAGGTCCTTAGAGAATAATGAGTAAATTGAAGCTCTTTTGTGTAAGGAAAAGAAATTGAAATCAGAGAAAACTTTGAAACCCGTCAGAAAATTGAGAGAATTTAGCACAAAAACCAAGAACTTTGAAGCCTTAACTTTTGAATTTTTAGCAATAATAGTTATTGTAACCAATCTCTCCCCAAATACCCTATTTATAGGAGAGGGCTAGGGTTTAGGGATAAAACATATTTACTGATGTTTAGGAGGTAATTAGATCAAAATATATCCTTAAACGATTTTTAAATACAAAGACAAAAATAACAGCTCTTAAAAATCTGCCCGTTACTGTTCAAACGGTCGGATCGTTCGACCGGGCCGGTCGCCGGCAGTATAAAATTTGACCAGTTATAGTCTAGCGGTCGACCGACCCGGTCGACCGATAAACCTGTGAGCAAAAATAAGGTCCGGTCGACCGCCCCGGTCGACCGACAGACGTGCACACGGATACGTGCATCTGCCAGGACGTCGGTCGACTGGTCCGGTCGACGGACCAGACTGACACAGACTCGGTCGACCGCCCCGGTCGACCGGATCAGGTCAAAAAGTCAATTTTAAAAGAAAACAAAGAGGATTTTGATTTAACAAAATACTTTTGAACAGGGATTAGTATAAAACATAAATATATCTGTAGGCAAATCTTGTATGCAAAATATTTTTGTATAATTTATAAGAAATTTTTTGGGAATGAGTATGCGCAAAAACGTGTGTGATAGAGCTTCAAACCTATCCACTATTCTTTAACAAACTATAAACTGAAAACCAAATTACATGAAGACTTCTTGTGCTATCTTCAAGTCTTTGAGCCATCCAATGCCTTGCTAGTGCCTTCTCTTCTATGATCCTTCCTTGATGTGCAATTTCCTTCCTTGCTTTGTGGAACTTAGAAGTTCTTGCAATAGCTAAGCGAATGGTCTCTAACATGGTACAAACCTGAAACTTATCTTAACAAACTTGTTAGTACCAAATAGCTCATATTTGGTTTGTCATCATCAAAACACAAAACAATTGGAGAGTGTAACCTTTTGGGCCAACATCTCTCCTCTGCAGAATTCTAGAAGGAGAAAGAAGATTACAAGACCACTAAAGAAAGTTAGAGAAAATCCCTACAATTCTCTCAAAAATACAGCTCTTCTCTCCTATTCTCTCCTCTCTTTTTCGCAGAGGCCCTAGGGGTCTATTTATAGGCTCCAGGGGATGAGGCCCTCAAATCTCGACCGTGGGATTAAACGCTGGCTCAACGGCCAGATGCTTGCCGCGGATCCGCGGCCAGAGTCGCGTTTCCGCAGCAGAATCTCGGCCGTTGCGCCGACGATTTCTGTTGCGATTCTGTTAGCGCCCGTATGCCTCGCTGGATCTTCTAGAAAGTTGGGGATATTCATGGACGACTCCAGACCTGGGCTTCTCTTTTGGGCTCCTTAATTATTCCTTGAAAATTCCTTGATTATGAGCCTTCATCTCCATTAATGGTGGACCTGAAAAAGGAGAGAGAAAAGCAATAAAAATCTTATTTTTATTTACATAAAGCATGATATGGAAGTGGAAAATGATGCAAAAATGAACTCCAATCTCTATCAAAATAAGTTTTTCTAAAAATATGAAGCATAAGTATGTATATAGATAAAATCTAATATACATTGAACTATGTAAACTTGTTTTAATATAATAACTTTCATGAAAACCAAGATCGGTCAAACCAAAAATCAAAACAAAACATGAAACGTGTATGTGTTTGTGAACTTGAGCATACCACACTATCTAATCTTTAACAATAGATCTAAACTAACTATTCTAAAACAAACCGAGGTCTTCTTGTAGAGCGCCGTCTCCAAGTCGACTCGATCCAAACGTGATCCATCGAGCTTGACTCCAAACGAGTGCTAGATATGAACTTGACGCTCGGGCTCTTGAATCACCATGTGAAAGCTCCAAAACACCTTTGTTGAAGCTAATCACCTACTAATATCTTGGTTAAATATCTGAACTAAGTATCACAAGATTATTAGTAAACTATAACTATATGAGTTAATCATCATCAAAACTAGACTGGAAGGCCTCTGGGCCAACAATCTCCCCCTTTTTGATGATGACAAACCTCATGGAGTTATATATGCATGGATTAAAGTTTAAGCTTCAAAGAAGCTCCCCCTTAACTCATGCATAGAAATAAACAAAAAGATATACAATGAATGTTAAATATGAATATGCATAAACATGCATAAAACAATGAAATAAACAAGCTTTTGATACCAAAATTTTAAAATAATTACTTTTCCCTTTTAAAATAAATATGTTCTTAAATACCAATTGAAAATATAAACTTAAAATTAACATGTTCTTTAAATTATTGCTCTTGATACCAATAAAAATTTCAATTGAAAGCTTATCAATAAAAGCAATAAAAGCTCTTGATACCAATTGAAAGATAATCAATAAAAGCTCTTGATGCCAACTATAAAAATTTTAATAAAAGTTCTTGATACCAATAAAACAAAACAACAAACATGTTCTTGATACTAATATCCATGCTCTTGATACCAATATCAACAAAATATAAACAAACTCTCTTGATACCAATATGAAACAAACTTTGATATCAGCTTATAAATAAGCATGCATATATACTCAAATACTTCTCCCCCTTTTTGTCAATCATCAACAAAGGGTTTAAAGTAAACAATAAAACAATGTTCTCCCCTTTTTTGTCCGAAACAAAAAAAAATCAAAAGGGGTGAAATCAAATCAAAACATTATGATACCAATTGGAAAAAAATATATCAATTTAGTGCATCACGATACCAATTGAAAATAAATAAAACATACCAATTGAAAGTACATAAAACAAATGTTTTTAATATAAATTTAAATAAACATCATATATTATACCAATTGAATGTAAATAAAACATTTTGAAGAAATCAACCAAAAAATTTTGATATCAATTGAAAGATGTAAACATATAGGTAATCTTGATACCAATTGTAAAAATTAGTACCAATTGAAAATATTTAATAGTTTTGATACCAATTTGAAAAACATAAACCAATCTTTTTAGTTAAACACTAAACTCATTTTACAATAGAGATACCAAATAGAGAATAATATCAATTTAATGTGTTTGATACCTATATGAAAATAAAATATATACCAATTGAAAATAATGAAACATATACCAATTGAAAGTAATTTTCATTAGGAGCGTATGATACAAAAAAAAAATCAATATTATTTTTCAATCATTTTTCAATATAAAGTGTGGGAGTAAAATACCAAGGTAAACAAAATCAATTAAAAGGTGAAATATAAATTTTTTCCCCCTTATGAAATACCAAAACAAAATGATTCATAAGCTTGTATAAGATACCAATTGAAATATAATCAATTGAAATATAATAGTCATTTAAGAAATCAAGCTTAGCATAACCAAAATTTGTGCTCAAAGATATAGAGATGTAGTACGCATAAATAAAATATATATATGGGAATTAAATACCAATCAAAATTGATACTATTTGAAGTGTAAGCATACATATATAAGTATATAAAAAGAATGTCAATAGTGATACCAATTGAAAAGATACAATGATATCAATTGAAAACAAAATATGATCAAGTGTAAAACTCATACTTCCTACCTCCTCATTTCATGCACATGTTTTAAATAGATTTTCAATAATGAGCATACAAGGCATGATCGCCCAACTAGCCGCCCTTAGAAGGGTAGGGGTTTTCAAAATAAATTTGAAGATAGTTTTAGCATAATTGAAAACTCTACCAAATGAAGAATACGAACTAGTTATAAGATAAATTGTACACTAGTATGAAATATCCTTCAAGTAAGGAATAAAACAAATATATATTTCATGAAAAAATATGTAAGTCACATGATCATCAAACACTCAAAAACTATAAGGTATATATCATACTCATGAAAACAAAATCATGAGAAAACATTAAGTAAAGTGAGTGTATAAGTTATGTGAAACACATCATCATGAAAAGGCAATCAAGCAAGCTCATATGAATTACTTAAAAAAACAAGAAACACGAGAAAATCTAATTTTCATCAAAATAATTTAATCTTCAAGGCATATGTATGTTTTGTACAAACTAGAGCACACATACATATCCAATCATAAATAAGTCCACAAAAGTATATGCATGAAGGTAAGTGGCTCAAGGATGTATATGTATAACTATTAGTTTAGACAAAATGGATATATACATGAAGTTTAACATAAACATGAAAAATATGTCAAAAATATGGAATACAAGTCAAAATATATGAATCATCATAACTAGGCTATACTAGTACATCTAATGAGTACAAATGAGCATTCAAGCACAAACATATAATAATCTATTTGTAGCTCATTAGTTGTACAAGTATATATCCAAGTTTTAATGAAAACTAACATCTAAACATGTAATCAAAACATGAAGTATAGAAATCAAAACAAAACTTATAAACATATATATGATCATTATGTGAATGAACATACATTAGATCTATATATACACAATAGGTAAAACAAATGTGAGAATCACAAAACTATAAATCCATATTACATGGGTGATCTCAAATACTAACCATGCATATCACAAGTTAATAATCATGATATTTAACATACTAATCATCAAACATCAAAACATGCTAAAAAATGAATAATGAAAGCATGTAAACATAATGGGAGTTTAGAGATTGTTACCCAAAAACCATGAGGGTAACATCTCTATGTCTCAAAACCAAGGTGGTTCTTCCACCAAACTCCCCTTGTAAGTGATGCTCCAATAGTCCTCTTTAAGCTCGGAACGCATCCACCTCAAAGCACCATCACTCTCTCACGTTATGAGAGCCCACACCTACATCAAATAAAATAGGAGTGGTCTTTAATACTCATACTCTTTTGGGCCATGGGGGTTAGCTCCTTTCCTAATCCAAACAAACTTATTTGCTAAATTTACATCATGTATCTTATCAAAACAAAATTTAGCAAGGTGGCCCTTACGTCCACAATGTGTACATGTATACACATGAACATACAAAGTATGATGGGTGTGAACGTGGGAAGCATGTGTATGCCGTATTTTTGTGTGCATGCATAGGAGGAACTTGTTTCTTCTGAAATATAGATTCCAAACGTGTATGGTTCATGGCACAATGGCTCAAAGTGGAGCCCAACATTCAACACTTTTATTCAAAACATTTATATCATTTTAATATTAGAAGATAAAGTGGAGTAGCAATAGGTGAGCTAGAATGTGTGAAGCTACACACTAGCATGACAAACATGAGAATCTATATCATTTTTCAAAATAATGTTTTTCTTAGAAACCAAATCTAATTCTTTTAAAATAGAAATAATTTTGTTTTTCAAAGAATCATTTTCTTTTAAAACAAAGTCAAGTTTTGAAGTTAAAGACTCATTTTCTTCAAAACATTTTCACAATCATTTTTATTTTTCAAAATCTTGTTTTCTTTTAGAGCAGATCAAGTTGGGATTTAGTGAGTCATGTTCACAGTTAAAATCTCATCCCTTTCTTGCAAAGCAATCTCAAGTTTAGAAGATAAATTTTTATTTTCTTCTTTTAAACCAAAACTATCCTTTTTCAAAAGTTTATATTTTGAAATCAAATTTTCACAATTTTTAGCTAGTTCATTATTTAAGGCATGTGCATCCATATATTCATTACAATAAGAAATAGTACTAACATCTAGTTGGTGTGTCCGAATGTACCTCAAGGGAGTCATTCCCTTGGACCATAAAGCAACGTTCGTCGTACTCGTCTCGACTAGATTTTCTCTCTTATTGATAAGCGTTTGTAACTCGGGAGATGTCAAAATATTCCACACTGCAAAAGCGGAATCATAATGAGAACACACATGTAAATTTTTTTTATCAAGAGATGCTCTAAGTGCCTTTAGGGCTAGTGCATTGGCATATGCTTGCTATCACTAAGTAGGATTCCTTGGTAATGGCAAGGTAAAACTTTATAACATATGGCTTTTAAATGGCAACTCATCATAACCTTCCATATATCAATTCTAGAGACATCAAACATGGGAGGGCTATCCATGAGTGCAAACTATATGTGTGCAAATACAATGTAAATGTAGATTAGCAAAACCAAGATCACACTCCTAGGTGGTTAAACTCTAATATCAGGAGCGCAGGCTCTGATACCAATTGAAAGTACACCTTAGAGGGGGGAATAGGTGTACGGCTAATCTATGAACAACAATGCGAAAATTAAAAACTTTAATGCAAACACTTAGTGTAAACCAACGAGTGCAGCCGAATTCCTGGTGAAGGCTCTAAACTAACTCCTCTTGATTCCTCTGAATAAGAGTTGAGGTGCTATATGCAGCTCTCATGGTTAAACACAAGTGAGGCACACAAACAAACACAACCAAGCATATAAGTGTGATATGACAATATGAATCAATGCAAGGCACAATATAAGAGAGAGAGAGAGTTAGAGAAAGTGGCTCAATCGCAAATACCAATATATATTTCGAGGTTCGAGCACACATCTCTACGTCCCCGCCTTCACACAGAAGGATTTCCACTAACTCGTCCACACAGGACTTCCCACACAGGGAACCTCCACTGAGGATTTGGGGCAAATATAATCGGGAGTACACAACTCCTCTATCAACATATAAAATCTCTACACTTAGAGGAAGGCACAAAGCCACTCAAACACAATCACCTCACACTTGAGGGATTCTAACACAATCTCCACCTCTCACTAGAGGGAGCCAATACCACTTCCACTATCACCTCAACCTTGAGGGATATCAACTCAATCACCTCTCACTAGAGGGATATCATAATCAATGGAAGTTTACAACTTGGTGATCACAAAATCCACAAACCAATTTCTTTTCCTACAAAACAAAGATCCTAATTGATAGGATAGTAGATAAGCTCAAGAGTGATAAATCAAGGGTGTTGAAAATCAAATAATAAAAAAATACTTGGGAAAACATCTAGAATAGATGTAGAATGAAGAACAAAACAAATATCCCAAATCTTTATTTTCTTTGATTTTTTAACCCTTGAAAAAACAAATAAAGATCAAATCTTTTGGCTCTAAAATCTTTTGAAAACTTATATTAAAACACTTTAGAAGATAGAAATTTTAACTCTCAAAATCATTCTCAAAAACTAACTTCAATGGGGTATTGTAGCCCCTTTGAAAATTTGCCCGTTGGCAGCTGGAAAGGGCCAAACGCCCTTCCGGTCGACCGTCCAACGGTCAACGGTCAAAAATCGACCGTTGAGCCCAGCGGTCGACTGCCCGGTCGACCGTGCCGATCCAGAGAGCAATTGCTCTCGGTCGGTCGACCGAGCCCGGTCGACCGGCCAAAGTGAACGGTCGACCGCCCGGTCTACCGGCCGCACTCGAGAGTGGGCTCACTTCAGTCGGTCGCGTCGTTCGTCGACCGGCCAATCACTTGGCCTTTGTGTACGTCTCGTGCACATCGGTCGACCGACTACTGGTCCGATCGACCGTCCCGGTCGACCGCCAGAGCCTGGTAGGGACAATTTCAGGATATAAAGCTGGTCTTTTAACTTCAATTAAATCATAAAATCACATAAATTCCACAAAATCAGTTCTTGTATTATGTTTGAAATACAAATATGTGTGATAAAAATTCACAACATATTTCAAACTATTTGACCATTTTTTGTGACTTGGAAAATTTATCTAAAAAATATTCTGTATTTTCTAAAACTTTGATTTTTGAAATGAAAATCCGATTTTTTCAAAACACATGTAAACAAAAATATGATATTTAAACAACTTTGAAGCATATAGTATATGGATGGAATCTATATACATGAAAGGGATATATATCAATGTTTTTGACATTAAATCCAAAAATATGTTTTGTTAAATACAAAACTCCAAACACATGAATAGTGTATCAAATAAGTTTTTCTAAAAATATGAAGCATACATGTATATAGATAAAATCTAATATACATTAAACCATGTAAACTTGTTTTGATATAATACCTTTCATGAAACCCAAGATTGGTCGAACCAAAAACCAAAACCAAAACATGAAACGTGTGTGTGTTGTGAACTTGAGCATACCACACTATCTAATCTTTAACAATGGATGCTAACTAACTATTCTAAAATAAATCGAGGTCTTCTTGTAGAGCGCCGTCTCCAAGTCGACTCGATCCAAACGTGATCCATCGAGCTTGACTCCAAACGAGTGGCTAGATATGAACTTGACGCTCGGGTTCTTGAATCACCATGTGAAAACACCAAAACACCTTTGTTGAAGCTAATCATTACTAATATCTTAGTTAAATATCTGAAACTAAATATCACAATATTATTTGTAAACTATAACTACATGAGTTAATCATAATCAAAACTAGAGTGGAAGGCCTCTGGGCCAACAGTTTGTATACTCATATTTGTGTTTTCTATATATGTAGCTTCAAACTTCAAATAGTATCAATTTTGATTGATATTTATATTTTCATACATATATATGTGATTTGATTGTGCTTACAATATCTTTACATCTTAAAACACAAATTACATTTGTGCTAAGGTTGATTTACTCCTTAATGTCAATTATTTTTCAATTAGTATCTTATACAAGCTATACATTTTTTTATTGGTATTTCATAAAGGGGAGAGAAATTCATATTTTATCTTTCAATTGGTATTTTTCAATCGTTTTTATTTCAATTGATATCTTACTCCCATTCTTATGAGAAAAACTTACTTTGTTTTAGTTTATGCTAATATTGGTATCATGTTTCATTTTAAATTGGTATCTATATTGATATGAGTTAAGCTTACCTAATAATTTGGTTTTTACTTTCAATTGGTATCAAAAATTTTACAAGACATTTTTTTTGATATCAAGTTACTTTGAAATTGGTTGTTACTTTCATTTGGTATCAAGATTTTCATATACTTATATATATATTTCAACTGGTATAAATACATCATCAATGTTTCACTTTCTATTGATATCAACTTACAAGACATTTTAAATTGGTATCAAGATATTTTCAATTGGTATCTTTTAGTATCTTAAAAATTTTGTTTACTTTCAATTGGTATCTTTAAAATATTTGTTTATTTTCAATTGTATCATAAATTGGTATCATTATGTTTCAATATATTCTTTATCATAAACTGATATATTTTTCAATTTGTATCACATTGTTTTGATATGTATTGCTTATATACAAGGGAAGCTTAATTTTATTTCTATATATAGATTCATGTTGAGTGTATTTCTTATTGAGGAGCTTGATCTCTCTTCTCTATGTTTTACACGTGTGTAGGGGGAGCTTCATATCTCCTTTTATATATTATATATTATGCGTTATGTGATTAGGGTTTAGTCATCTCTTTTCATGTAATGCATGTATGCAGGGGAGTTAACTATATGTCTCTCCTCTTCATGAATGTATATCGCATATACATCCTTCTTGTTTGATTTGACAAAAAGGGAGAAAATTATTTTTGAGTTTATTTATGCTCTTTTGTTGATGATTTGACAAAAGGGAGAGAGAAATTTGGAGTTTTATATATGCATGTTTATGCTTGATTTCCTTGTTTTATACAAAAAGGGAGAAAAGATTTTGAGAGTTTTATATATGCAGGTTAGATAAAAGAATTTTAAGAGTTTTATATATGCAGGTTTATATCATTTATATACATGTTTATTTTTTTTCAATTGGTATCAGAGCATTATATTTTGTTTTCAATTGGTATCAAAGTATATATGTTTTTTTATGCAAAAAGTATTCTTCATTTATGCATATATGTGTTTATTTATTTTATGCATACATTAAATATCTTTATTGTTTATTGCTATGTATGAGTTAAGGGGGAGCTTCTAAGCAGCTTAACTTTAATCCATGTATATATAACTCTATGAGTATTGTCATCATCAAAAAGGGGGAGATTGTTGGCCCAGAGGCTCATTCTATAGTTTTGATGATGGTTAAGTCATGTAGTTATAGTTTACTAATAATCTTGTGTTTAAATAGTTTCAGTGATTGACCAAGATATTAGTAGGTGATTAGCTTCAAAAAGGAGTTTTAGAACTTTCACATGTTTATTCAAAGAGCTCGAGCGTCAAGATCGCATCTAGTATTCGGTTGGAGTCAAGCTCGTTGGATCGCTTTTGGATCGAGTCAACTTGGAGAAGGAGTTTTACAAGAAGACCTCATTTTGTGTTTAGTATGTTTAGATCATTGTAAAGATTAGATAGTGTTGATATGCTCAAGTTCACATACACACACAAGTTTAAAGTTTGTTGGTTTTGGTTTCAGTTTAACATGTTTTTTGATTTCATGTCAAAAACATCGATATATATATATATATATATATATATATATATATATATATATATATATATATATATATATATATATATATATATATATATATATATATCTATATATATATATATATAATGTATGTATGTATGTATATATATATATATGTATGTATGTATATATACATACATACATACATATATATATATATACATATATACATACATACATACTATATATCATACATACATACATACATATATATATATATATATATATATATATATATATATATATATATATATATATATCTTTATATGTATATTGGACTCTACCCACATACAATTATTGTTTCAATATCATTTTTTGTATTTACATGAGTCTCCCCTGAGAAAACGGTTTTCCATTTCAAAGTTTGGTTTTTGGAAAATACCAATTTTGTATTAAGCCTAATTTTCATATCACAAAAATAGTTCAAATTGTTTATAATATGTGTTGAATTTTAGTTACACATATTTGTATTTCAAAGATCTTATAAGAACTTATTTTATGGAATTTATGTATATTTTTATGGGATTTTTTTAGAAGGTAAAAAGACAAGTTTTTAATCCCCTTAATTATAGTGACCTGGCCTTCTGCGGTCGACCGAGGCAGAAGTCGGTCGACCGGTCCGATCGATGATGTGCACGAACGTGCACAGGCCTTATAGGCTAGAGGGCCGGTCGACCACCAGAGAGCTCTGCTCTCTGGAATTGGCCCCAGTCGACCGGCAGAGAGCATCTGCTCTCTGTATCCAGGCCCGGTCGACCGGAGGCACAACGGTCATAAAAAAGACCGTTGGCCGGTCGACCAGGCGGTCGACCAGAAGGGCAATTCTGTCCTTTCCTACTGCCAACAGGTAGATTTCTTGAGGGGTTATAAATAGCCCCCCTCTTGAGCTGTTTTACACATGATTCTTGAGAGCTAAAATTTCTATCTATTTCAGTGGTTTAGCAAGAAGTTTTCAAAAGTTTTTGGGTCAAAAAATTTATCTTTATTTGTTTTAAAGTATTGGAAAAATCAAAGAAAAAGAGAGTCTTTGAGAATTGGTTTTTGATCTTCATTTCAATATCTATCTTGTGATTTTCCCAAGTGTTTTTCTTTGTTATTTTCTTTCCAAACACTTTGTTTTCTCACACTTGAGCTATCAACACTATCCTATCTATAGGATCTTGTTTTTGTGGGAAAGAATTGGTTTATGGTGTATTGAGACCACCAAGTATTGTAATCCTCTTTGCTTTGAGTTTGTGTTCATCCCTCTTGTGTAGAGGTGATTGTGGAAGAGTTTGAGTTTGTTGGTATCCCTCTAAGTGTAGAGGTGATTGAGGTTGAAGTTTAGCTTTGTGCCTATCCCTCTAAGTGTAGAGGTGATTGTTGGAGTGTTAGCTTTGAGCCTTATCCCTCTATTGAGAGGGTGATCTTGTTTTGGCTAAGTACCCATCCCTCTAAGTGTAGAGGTGATAGTTGTTGTACCTTGCCTCTTGTGAAGAGGTTGTGCTCATTGGAGAGAGGAGTTATGTACTTCAAAGTTGTATTACCCAAATCCTCAGTGGAGGTTCCCTGTGTGGGAAGTCCTGTGTGAACAATATAGTGAAAATCCTTCTGTGTGAAGACGGGGACGTAAAGCAGTGGCTCGAACCTCGAAACATATCTCGGTATTTGCGATTGATCCTCAATCTCTAAACTCTCTCTCTTACATTATGCCTTGCATTATTTCATATTATTCATATCATACTTATATGCTTGGTATTGTTTGTGTGCCTCACTTGTGTTGAACCAAGAGAGCTTTACATAGCACCTCAACTCTTATTTAGAGGAATTTAGAGGAGATAGTCCAGAGCCCTTCACCGAGAATTCGGCTACACTCTTTGGTTACACTAAGTGTGTTGCAATTTATTTTTAATTCCGCATCATTTGTCATTAAATTAGCCTTACACCTATTCACCCCCCCAGGTGTACTTTCATATTCATGAAACATAAAGATATCTTCTTTGAAGCTCAAAATCAAAACGGTATTTTCTAAAATCAAAGCTATTCTTATGAAAACACATATAAATTTTTTTTGTATGTGTGTATGAGCTTGAGCAATTCACAACTAATCTATCCTTTACATCTTGTCTAAAATAAAAATCTTAATACTTACAAACATAGACTCAAGTCTTGAAAATCTTTTCTAGAAAATCTTCTTCTCCATCTTTACTTGGTCCAAATCTTGATTCAAAGAGTTAGACTCCTCTTGAGTACTTGATGCGATCTTGATGCGCGAACTTTTGAATCACACATGCTAGCTTTAAAACTTGACTTCGAATCTTTTGTTGAAGCTAAACACCCATTAAGATCTTGATTAAATATCTGAAACTAAATAGACACAAGATCATTAGTACTATAACTACATGAGTTAATCATCATTAAAACTAGAGTGAAGGGCCTTTGGGCCAACAATATCCCCCTTTTTGATGATGACAAAACTCATGGAGTTATATATGCATAGATTTAAGATTAGCTTCATAGAACATCCCTTTTAACTCCTGCATAGCAAAAATAATAAATTTTTTAATGAAAGCATATAAACTAAACACAAATATATATGCATAAACAACAAAAAATTAAACACACATATATTAACTCACAAAATTCTTCTCCCCATTTTTGTCAATTTATCAACAAAAGGGTGAAGACAAACAAACAATAAAGATTTATATGCGATATACATTCATAAAGAGAAGAGACGTTAAGTTAGCTCCCCCTGCATACATGCATTACATGGAGAAGGGATGACTAGACCCTAACCCGCATAAGCATAATATATAATGTATGGACGGAGATATTAAGCTCCCTTTACACACGTATATCGCATAAGGAAAAAAGGTCAAGCTCTACTATATGTGAATTACACTCAACATGAATCTATATATAAAGGAGATGCCTTGCATATAGGCAATACATATCAACAAATTTTGAAAGAAAATTTTGATGCCACTTTAGAACAAAATTTGAAATTTCTTAAAGTCAACAAAATGAATTTTGATACCACTTGAAATCAAATAGTAGTTGACAAAACAAATATTTGTAGCACTTGTAGATAAATAAGATTTGTAATATACTAATAGTAGATTTTGATACCAATTGAAAGTGAAAACATGAAATACATTTTGATACCAAAAATATACCAATTGAAATTAATGTATAAGCTTGTCAAGATACCAATTAACATTTAGAATTAAGTCAAACTTAGTATAAACAATTTTGTATTTAAATATGTATGTCAATGTAAAATAAGCACAATCTAAATCATATATTTGTTTGTACAAAAATAAAAATACCACTTGAAATTTGGTGCATACTTATATAGGAAAACAAATTATGAGTATATAAAATGAATAGATCATGAAAATTATGTATAACTCATAACATCCACCCTTTCATGCACATGATAAAAGATAGTCATTAAGGCACAAAAGGCATGGTCGCCCAACTAACTGCCCTTTAAGGATAGAAATTTTCAAAAATAAGATTTAAAAATAGTTGTAAATTGAAAACACTAACAAATGAAGAATAAATAACTAGTTTAAAATAATTTTTGAAAAAATAGTAAAACATCTTTCAAACATGAAACCAACTCATATATCCTATGAAGCATGCTAAATGCACTAAAATTATCTCTCAAGATCTATAAGGCACAAAAATTAGCTCAAGAAAATAAGGTTATGAGTAAACGAATGAAATGTGAGTGCATAAGAATCATGTGAATAACATATTCATGAAATAATCTATAAGGCTCAAAACAAAAATGGAATTTTTTATCAAAAACATGAAAATTATCAAAACTAAAATTTTCATCAAAACTAAATAAGTTTCAAGGTATATGAACGTTTTGTCGAAACTAAAAGTATACATACATATCCCAAATATAAAATGACTCCATTGTAGAATTTTGCATGAAGACAAGTGACTCAAGAATATACGTGTATATCTATTAGTTTTAGACAAAAATAACATATACATGAAGCTAAACATAAATAAGAATAGGAAAACAAGTATAAATTTAAGAATCATCAAAACTATGTTATACAGGTACGGTAATGAGTACAAATGAGCAATGAAGCATATATACACAATAATCAAGTGTAGCTCATTATTTGTATAAGTATAAACACAAGTTTTAACGAAACTACATCTAAACAAGTAATCACCATATGAAGTATAAAACAAAAATGATCATTAGGCTAAATGCACGTATTTTAGAACTGTATGTACACAGTAGTTAAATAATAGTGAGAATATAAAATATGAATTCATATGAACATGGGTGTATCTCAAAGACTATCTATATATATCACATGTCTAATAACATTACATTTAACATAATGAGCATTAAAAACAAAACATGCAAAAAAAAATCATTAATGTAAAAGTATGTAAACTAAAATAAGAGTTTAGAGATAGTTACCAAATCATATAAACTATTCTCTAAATCTCCAAACCATGATGGTCCTCCCACCTAACTTTCTTAATAGTGATGCATCAATTGGGTATGTCCATCAAGCTCCACATGCATCCACCACCAAAGCACCAACCCTCTCACGTTTTGTGAGACCCCACATCTACATCAAATACAAGAGGTGAGAATTTTGGTACCCCTATATTTTTGCATCCATGGGGGTTAGCATTATAAGAAACCCAAACACTTTTATTTGCAAAATTTAAATAATTTATTTTATCAAAACAAATTTTGCTAAGTGGCCTTTGTGGCCGTAATGTGTACATTTGTACACTCTAGCATGCATATGAATGGTGTGATCATGGTGCGCATATGTATGCCGTGGGGTTTGTGCATGAACACGTGGAATTTGTTTTTTGCAAAACATAAATTCCAATCTATTTTGTTTAAATGCACACCAGCTCAAAATGGAGCCCAAATAATCAATGTTCTTCAATAAAATAATATCTTTTTCAATCTTGGAAGAAGAAACATGCGAAACAAAATTTATTTTCTTTTTAAAAATATTTTCTTTTTCTTTCAAAACATTTTTCTTTTTCAAAGAGTTAATGTCATTCAAAACAATCTCCTTTTCTTTTTCCAACAAAGTAATTTTCTTTTTCAAAGAATTTCCTTCACAAATATCATTTAATTTTGAAGACAAGGAAACATTGTCCTTTTTCAAAAGTTCATTTTCTTCTGAAATAATTTCAAATTTATTTTTAAAAGAATCTCTTTCTTTTAAAACAAAATCATTTTCATTTTTCAAACTTTTGTTTTCTATTTTAACAATTCGTACTTTCTAAGAAGCTGTTGACAAAATAAAGCAAGCTCATCATATGACATGTCAATATTTTTATCAAGCTCAGATTCAGAATTTACCTCAAGGGGGTCATCCCCTTGAACTATGTAGCACATGTTGGAAGCATCATTTTCATCATCCGAGTCACTCTCTTTTTAATTTGGCAATTGTTCCCAAGAGAGCAAATAGTATTCCATACTACAAAAGCCGACTCAATGTTAGAAACCCTAAATAAATAATCATCATTTAGGGTTAGCTTAAGAGCATAAATGGCTTTTGTATTAGCCTTTATATATTTGCCATTTATAAAATAGGAATTTTTAATAGTGGCAAAATAAACATGAATACCTAGGGCTTTAAGATACATGGACATCTTAACTTTTTAAGTTTGGATGTTAAGAATGTCAAACATGGAAGGTGTCATGAAATCTATGAGTGTGTATTCAAATATAGTGATTAGCTAAAATGAGGATCTTTAACTCAAAGTTGTTAGACTCAAATTAAGAGCACCAAGCTCTAATGCCAATTGTAAGTCACCTAGAGGGGGTGAATAGATGACAAGCTAATTTAATGAAAAACAATGGGGAATTAAAAACTAATTATGCAACCTAAAAACTATTAGGCTAACACACAAAGTATAACACAAGAGTGTAGCTGAATTCTCGGTGAAGGGCTCTGGACTATCTCCTCAAGATTCCTCTAAATTAAGAGTTGAGGTGCCACTATGGCTCTCTTGGTTGAATACGAGTGTGAGCAAAAAATAATCCCAAGCATATAACAATTTAGCACAAGATATATCAAGCATATAAAGATAAGCACAATAGGAACATGCGAGATATATAAAACACGGGTGAGTAAAGAGAGAGATGAGAAATCACAAACACGAAAGAATTGTTTTGAGGTTCGAGCACACTTGCTATACGTCCCCGCCTTCAACACTATAAAGGATTTCTACTATAATCGATCCCGCAAGATCACTCGGTTCCACAACACTTACAACGAGCTCTCTCAAGAACTCTTGGACCCGCAAGTCCCTCATTTGTTCCCGCAAGAACAACACATGCAAGCACACTATCTTGTCGAGGCCGCACCTCTACAATGAATTTCCTCAAGAACTTTACACACCGCGAACCTACAAGTTCGCTTCCTCAAATACAAAGATGTAAACTTGGTGATCTCTATACTTTAATCACCAAAAACACTCTCACAACAAATAATCCCTAGAGGATAAGTATAGTAATAGAAAGCTTAAGTTTGTGTGAGAAAATAAGGTAGATTGAGTGGTGGAAAACTCAAGAAATCTCTTTTGAAAAAACTCTTAAAAACTCTCCTTTTGATATGGAAGTTTTAGCCCAAAAATAAGTGGAGAAAAACCCTAAGAGAGATAGGTACATTGGATCTAAACCTTCTCTAAAATCTTGTATAAAACTAGCCAAAACAACCCCCTTTTATAGAGCTACAAAAACTAGTCGTTAGGGCAAATCCCCAAGCCAGATGACCTATAGGTCGACCGGCCGGTGGACCGGCCAACGTCATATTTATAACCGTTGGGATTGCCGGTTGATGGCACCCAGGTCTTGACCTTTGGGTCTACCGGTCGGTCGACCGAGGCAAGAACCAGAGAGAAAAGCTTTTTGGCCAATCGACCGCTCTATTGATCAGGGCCAGATCCAGAGAGTAAGCTCTTTGGATCTGTCGTCCGGCCCTCAAGCCAGGACTTGTGCATGTTTCTGTGCACATTGGTCGACCACTCGGTCGACCGAATTCTGGCTCAGTCGACCGGTTGGTCGACCGCTAGAAGGCCAGGTCAGGGATAATCAGGGATTCAAACTTGGTCTTATAACATCTTATAAAATCTCATAAAATTATATAAAATCTACAAAAATAAGTTCATTTAAATACTTTGAAATCCAAATATGTGTGATAAAAAATTAACACATATTACAAATAAGTTGAACTATTTTTGTTATATAGAAATTCAGCTTTAAACAAAAGCCGGTATTTTTCAAAAATCAACTTTGAAATGAAAAACCGGTGTTTTCAAAACTTGTTCAAATACAAAAACATGATATTAAAACTTATATGAAGCATAGCGTGTATGGATATAATCCAATACACATAAAAGATGAAAGATCTTTGTTTTTGATAATAAGCTCTAAAATAAGTTTTGATAAATACAAAGCTTAAACACATGATAAATAAGTTTTTCTAAACATTTGAACCATCAATGTCTATAGATGAAATCCAAAACAAATATAAAACATGTAAAATCTTGTTTTGATGAACTCTATTCATGAAACATAAAGATATCTTCTTTGAAGCTCAAAACCAAAATGGTATTTTCTTAAATCAAAACTATTCTTATAAAAACACATATAATTTTTTTTTTTGTGTATATGAGCTTGAGCAATTCACAACTAATCTATCATCTACATCTTGTTTAAAATAAAAATTTTAACACTTACAAATATAGACTCAAGTCTTGAAAATCTTCTCTAGAAAATCTTCTTCTCCATCTTAATTTGGTCCAAAACCTTGATCCAAAGAGCTAGACTCCTCTTGAGTACTTGATGCGATCTTGATGAGCGAGCTCTTGATTCAACACGTGCTAGCTTCAAAACTTGACTTCGAATCTTTTGTTGAAGCTAAACACTTACTAAGATCTTGATTAAATATCTGAAACTAAATAGATACAAGATCATTAGTACTATAACTACATGAGTTAACTTTTAGGCCAAGAGAATCATTAACACACAAGTGATCGACTGGTAAAGCTTCTATCGCTTTCGGTCCCGGTGGATTCGACCTATTTAGCCACCATACTATAATGGAAGTATCGAGGAAGCCAAAGCACAAACACTTTACAAAATGACACTTTTTGTGCACGATTTTTCCCTGATCAATTATGCCACAAGCAGATTGCTTGTGCATACGGTTGACCGAGTTGTCGACCGGTTGTGCACACAAGCAAACTACTTGTGCACGCTGTCAACCTAGCAGTCGACTATTGGCCTTGAGAACTACAGGCTCTCTAGGCGGTCGACCGCCAATTGTGCAGAGCAAACATGTTGCTCTAGACGGTCGACCGGGCGGTCGACTACTGGCACTAATGACTATTTTTCTAGCCATTGGCGGCCAACCACAGTGCTGTCAAAAGCAGCAGTTTGCCTATAATGGCTAGTTTTTAGACTTTTCTAGTTTGTTTTATTTTCAAATGGCTAGTATTTACTTTATTTAGGTTTAAATATGTTTTTAATGATTTAGATTAGTCTCTAATTGGCTCATCCTATTACCTATAAATAGGACCCATTGAAGAGAGTTTTAACAACAAGTTTTACAAGATTTAAAAGTTTAAATTCAAGTTTTGTTTTTGAAAAAGATTTGAAAAAACAAGAAAACAAGTTTTTGAGAAAATTAGTTTTTATGCTATAAATTCCTATATCTTCAAAGAAGTTTTCCTAATAGTTTTTCTTGAGCTTTTCACTTCCAAATTCCTAGTTTTCTTATAGAAGCTTGAGCCAATCTCCTCTATCTATTCTATAGGAGCTTTATTTGTGAGAGTTCATTGTTTGTGATCAACGAGTTGATCACCAAGGGTTTCATCATTGTATTTCAAGCGGTTGGAGGTTGCGACCTCAAAATTAGCTTGCAGGTTTGTGTTGTAGGTGTTGTGACATCGAGTGAGAGATTTGCGAGTCCAAGAGTTCTTGAGGAAACTTGTATTGTTAAGTGATCTTGTGAGATCGTGCATAGTGAAAATCTTTCATTATAGTGAAGACGGGGATATAGAGCAAGTGGTTCGAATTTCAAAACAAATCTCCTATATTTGTGATTGCTCATCTCTCTGTCTCTCACAACTCAACTCTATTACTCTAGTTTATATCTTACTTGATATTAATTGCAAGATATGCTTGATATAGTTTCATATGCATACACTTACTTGAATCAAGAAAGCAATTAAGCACCTCAACTCTTATTAAAGTTTCATATGCTTACACTTTTTTTAGAGTCCTTCACTGAAAATTCGGCTTTACTTTTTGGATCTATTTCTGTGTTAGTTTTTGTTAGTATAAGTTTTTTAATAATTTTCACATTTTGATAAGCACATCACCTATTCACCTCCTCTAGGTGATTTATAATAATAGATGGAATCGCTATAGACACACTATCAGAGTACAACTGGATTGCAGATTATTATTGCCCGCTCCAGAGTACTTGTGTAATTATCATCTCGGTACACCATCTATAAGGAAGACTCAGGTGTTTTTATATGCTTGTCCACTAATTGATTATTCTCTTTGCTTCTTCATGAGTCATCATCTTTTATTTGTATTTTGCTGTTTATGCAAACAATCAATCCAAATTTTCCCATCATTTTCTATACTCAATGAAAGAACTATTATTGAGATCTTAATTTTGTGGGGAGAAGAGATGAGATATCTGATTACAGTGTCTTTAAAAGCTTTTATACTCGCTGAAAGAGGGTTAGGATTGCAAATCTTGGCCCATGATCCTTCAATGCTCAAGTCAATAGGGGACGCTCAATAAGGAATGGAAAAACTTAAAGAGAAGTAGAACATAATAGATCTCATACTTGAGCCTACACTCTCTTTCCCTATCACATGCTTATCAAACTAGTTAGTTAGTTATACAGGAGCAAACTGTTGATTTTTGGGATCAATCTAACAACTAATCGATATCATTGAAATATCACCGATCTAATTGGCCAGGTCAGTTAATATCAGGTGGGAGGTTTTCCGTTCAATAGAACGTTTCTTAATTAAAGAATCACCTTTCAATTACCTTCCTTTGTTAAACACCAATTAGACTGGTATAAGTCAGTCTCAATATACTAATATTCAGCATATCCCCTGTATGAAGAAATTAATTCACTTATACAGTACTTGGAGTGAGGTACGCTTAAAGCGAATCTCCTTAAGACAATTACGTCCCCCGCACTGGTGCTAACGGGTTACTGGACGCTGGTCTCCCAAGATACAACACTCCTTACGGTATTTGGATAGCACTACTAAATCACCGTACGGTCGAACCGTAGTTAACCAGTACCTTCATAGGATTATTGAAGCAGCGGGACTAAGACAAATTTTGGGAGAATTTTTGCCTTTACTTTGGAGGAGCACCCACTGTAGAGGAAGAAGGAAGGTAGAAGAATATTCTGAGAAACACCTAAAGGGGGGGTGAATAGGTGTTATTGCTAATCTAACAATCTTTTTAAAACTAAGATGGATGAATGATGCAACGATCTCTCAAAACAAGACTAAGAGCCGAATACCCCGTGAGAGGTTCTGAACTCCTTCCTCCCAATTCCCCTTGAATGGGTTAGAGGTGCGCAATGCAACCTTGATGTATGAGAATTGATCGAACAAAGGATAAATAATATGCAATGATGAGATGCACACAAGATATCACAAGTATTACAAACTTGAAGTAATAGCACAAGGAAAGAAACAAGATCACAAGCAAGTAATTAAAAGCAATAGAGTGCAATAGAAATTAAAAGCAAAATAGAGAGCAAGAGCAAAAAGACAATCACAAACACAAGTATTTATTTCGAGGTTCGAGCCACCGCTCTACTCCCCGCCTTCACCTCCGTGAAGGGTTTCCACTATCCACCGAGGACGATTACAACGGTCTACCGAAGACCCGAGCACCGAGCTCCACCAAGTACAATAACCTCTACCGAAGAGGTGTCTCCACAAGAACAAGAAGAGGAACAAGTAACAAGAGTGATCACAACAAGATCACTAAACTCTTTTACAAACTCTCACTCTTTTTACAACTTTACTATAGAATGAGTAAGGGATTTTTGGCTCTATGAAGTGTAGTGAGAAAAACTCAGTTGTAGAGAGGATTTTTGCTTGGGAACACAACTGAAAAACTAGCTCAAGAAAGAGTTAGAAATGAAAGGCTTAAAACACTTTTCTTCTCTTTTGAAAAACTATGAAAACTTGAGGATTTTTCTTGGTCTTTTGCAAGAGAGTCTTCTCCTCTATTTATAGGGAGAGAAATAGGTTTAAAACATTTTATTTAGTCCTTATTTGCTCTGAAAAAGAACTGAAAAACCCTGAAAAAGTCTGCCAAAAAGCAATCTGGAAAATAGATTTCAGAATTGCACAAAAGAGGAAAGAGCCGTTGGGCATTTGCAGGCTTGGCGGTCGACCGGGCCGGTCGACCGCCAGCTCAGCTGGCAAAAGAGCCGTTGGCTCGGATCTTCTGGCGGTCGACCGGCCCGGTCGACCCAGAAAACCCGAGAGCAACTGCTCACAGTCGGTCGACCGGGGCGGTCGACCGACAGACGTGCACAAATGTGCACGTCCTGGCACTGGCGCCGGTCGACCGGGCCGGTCGGCCGGTCAGCCTGAAACAGGAAAAACAGTATATTTTCTTGACTTAGAAAAATTTGTAAAATAGTTTTGGGTTTGAACAAACTTAAGTAACATGCTAGTAGGAGTATATAAACATGATCTAAACATGATATTTATTTTGTAAAACTTAGGGTCATGTAAATATCTACTAAGGCATGAAACCAAATTTAAAACATGAAAACTTAAATACAAGACTCACATTTTAACAAAACCAAATTGTGTATGTGTATCCTAGAGCCAATATCCAACACTCAAACTTTAACATTCTATTCTTACATTTGTTCTAGGTACTACAAGTGCTTCAAGAGGGCTTTTCACCATAAGGTCTTCAACACTTGATCCTTGAGCCCAATTTGAGTTGACTTGAGTCCAAAATATTTGCTAATAGGGAATAAACCTTCTAGATGAGTTAGATCCCTGAAACACACTTAACCAATAAACAATATTAGTACAAATAACTAATATGTTTTGTAATCATCAAAACACACTAAATAAGGGTGATTGTAACCTTGGGCCAACAATCTCCCCCTTTTTGATGATGACAAAACATATACGTTATTTTAAACAAAAAGGAAGAAGAGCTTGGAAAGCTCCCCCTCAAATAATGCTATGTATCAATAATGCTATGAAAAGTTAAATACATAAGGCATTGAATTGAAAACACATAGTTTTGTTAAAAAACCAAAATACACAACAAAACACAATAAACACAAAACTTTTTCTTTTTCTCCCCTTTTTGTCATACATCAAAAAGGGTTAAACAAATCAAACAAAACATTAAAAAAAAAATTTATCTTTAAGAATCCATAATGCAAACATTCAACTCACCACAAATAAAAGAAAATCTAGCATAATCCAATGGTTTAGTAAAATATCGGCAAGTTGAAAATCGGTAGAAACATAATCAATATCAATATCACCTTTCTCATAATGATCTCTAAGAAAGTGATATCTAATGTCAATGTGTTTGGTTTTACTATGTTGATTTGCATTCTTTGTCATGTGAATTGTACTAGTATTATCACAAAATATTTTAACATGATCAAAGTGTAAATCATAGTCGAGGAGAGTATGTTTCATCCAAAGAACTCGTGCACAACAAGCTCCGGCCGCAACATACTCCGCCTCGGCGGTTGAAAGGGCTACCGAATTTTGCTTTTTGGAAGACCAAGATACAAGACAATTACCTAGGAATTGACATGTTCCACTTGTGCTCTTCCTATCTACCCTACAACCCGCATAGTCGGCATCCGAAAAACTCTTCATATCAAATAGTCCGGTTTTCGGATACCACAACCCCATTTCAATAGTGCCCTTAAGGTATTTAATAATGCGTTTTACCGCTACTAAATGAGACTCTTTAGGACATGATTGAAAACGAGCACAAAGACAAACGGAAAACATGATATCCGGCCTACTAGCCGTCAAATACAATAAACTACCTATCATACTACGATAAACTTTAATGTCTACACTTTTACCTTGTTCATCCTTATCAAGCTTGGTAGTTGTTGCCATGGGAGTTTTGCTCACTTTGGCGCCTTCAAGTCCGAATCTCTTGATGAGTTCCTTTGTGTACTTGGCTTGATTGATGAAGATCCCATCCTTCCTTTGCTTGGTTTGGAGTCCAAGAAAATAGTTGAGCTCCCCCATCATAGACATTTCAAATTCATCCTTCATGCATGATTCAAAAGCTTGGCAAAGAGATTCATTAGTAGAACCAAAAATAATATCATCTACATAAATTTGCACAATAAGAATATCATTTTCTACATGTTTTGTAAATAAAGTTGTGTCAATTTTTCCTTTCTTAAAACCTTTTGAAATCAAAAATGAAGAAAGTCTTTCATACCAAGCCCTAGGGGCTTGTTTTAAACTATAAAGAGCTTTATCTAATTTAAACACAAAATCCGGATGTGTAGGATCAACAAACCCGGGGGGTTGTTCAACATACACCTCCTCTTCAATAAAACCATTTAGAAAAGCACTTTTAACATCCATTTGAAATAATTTAAAATCTTTATATGAGGCAAATGCTAGTGTCATCTGTATGGCTTCAAGCCGTGCTACGGGTGCAAAGGTTTCTTCAAAATCGATTCCTTCGATTTGAGTGTAATCTTGGGCAACTAACCTAGCTTTATTCCTAACAACGTTACCCGATTCATCCAACTTGTTCTTAAAGATCCACTTAGTACCAATTGTTGGTCTATCGTGGGGCCTAGGAACAAGGTGCCAAACTTGGTTGCGCTCAAATTGATTGAGCTCCTCTTGCATGGCTAGCAACCAATATGAATCGGCCTCGGCTTCGAGGACGTTCTTGGGTTCAACATGAGAAATAAATGCATAATGTCCACAAAAATCATGAAGTTTAGAGCGAGTGGTTACCCCTTTTGATACTTCACCTATGACGAGGTCCTTGGGATGATGAGGATTGTATCTCCAATCCATTGGAAGTTGTTGAGTGGGCTCCACTTCAATTGATTGAATTTCATGTCCTTGAGCCTTTTCTACTTTAGCTTCACTTCCTTCATCATCCTTTGGCTTGTCTCCCATAGTAGGTGTATCCTCCAAGGTCACTTTCTCCAAGCCTTCATCCAAAGCATCTATTTCTACAACATTCTTAACAAACAAGTTAGATTCTTCAAACTTAACATGTATAGATTCCTCAATAGTCAAAGTTGATTTATTGAAGATTCTATAAGCTTTACTAGTATTAGAATAACCCACAAAAATTGCCTCATAAGCTTTAGCATCAAATTTTCCTAAATTATTTGTATTTAAAACAAAACATTTGCATCCAAAAACTTTGAAATATGAAACATTTGGTTTTCTAGAAAAGTACATTTCAAAAGAAGTCTTTGAAGTATTTTTACACAAGAAAACACGATTTGATATATAGCATGATGTATTTACGGCCTCGGCCCACAAATAATGTGGTAGACCATATTCACTTAGCATTGTCCTAGCCATCTCTTGTAAAGTTCGATTTTTCCGTTCAACTACTCCATTTTGTTGTGGAATTCTAGGATAAGAAAGTTCATGCTTAATTCCATGTTTTTCACAAAAAGTGGTAAAGGGTAGGTTAATGAATTCACCTCCTCTATCACTTCTTATTCTTAAAATTGAAACATCTTTTTCTTTTTCAACTCTTTCTTAAAAGTTTGGAAATATGAAAGTGCTTGATTTTTGTGTTCAAGAAAGAAAACCCAAGTAAATCGTGAAAAATCATCAACCAAAACAAATGCAAATCTATTCCCACTTAGACTTTTGGTTTGTGTAGGGCCAAATAGATCCATATGAATTAGCTCCAAAGGACGTGATGTCATGATATCCTTAATTGACTTGAAAGAAGACTTAGTTTGTTTCCAAATTGACATGCGTCACAACTCGGTCCTTTTCAAAACTCAAACAAGGAATACCTTTCACCATTTCCTTTGTGTTTAACTTAGAAATATGGTCAAAAGAAATATGCCCTAATCTCCTATGCCACAACCAAGAGTCATCATCGAGGGCTTTTAAACAAGTAATATTACAAGACATATTAGACATATCTATCATATAAACATTACTTTCACGAAAACCGAAAAACACACAAGTATTAGAAATTCTATCAATTACTTTACAAGCTACATTATCAAAAACTACATTAAAACCTTTATCACAAAGTTGACTAACACTCAAGAGGTTATGCTTGAGGCCATCAACTAAAACAACATTCTCAATTAAAGGGGATGTGCCGAGTTTTACATTACCAATACCGATGATTTTACCCTTGGCATCATCTCCGAAGGTGACGGTGCCACCTTCATGGTATCTTGATAGGGTTGCAAAGTTGTTGATGTCCCAAGTCATGTGCCTTGAGCAACCACTATCAAGATACCACAATCCTCTACGTCTTTGGGCCTTGGATGGTACCTACATCATTTAGCAAAATAGTTGACTTTGGTACCCAAATTTTCTTGGGTCCTTGAAAGTTAGTGTTGCGAATCCAAACATTATGATAAGATGCACTTAGTCTATCATAGCAAAAATTAGCTAAGTGCCCTTTACGGCCACAATAAGAACATGAATACACTTTACTATACATGAATGCATGATGTGAGCGTGAAGTGTGAGCATGTTTTGGGGTTTGCCATGATGTATAGGTTGTGTGGTATGAACATGAGCATGAGCATGATAAGCATTTTTCTTTGGGGCTTGTTTCTTAGGAAACATAGCCTCAATCTTCTTCTTATTAAACTCACAATCTTTTAAAACAATTCCTAATGAGTCTATTCTTTCTTTAAGCATGGTAATCTCATTAGAATCAACTAGTGGAGACTTGCCTTTACAAGAAATCTTATACTTGTCAAAATCTTTTTGGGTGGAAACAAGAGTGGAAAGTAATTCATCTTTTTCTTTAGAAAGAGTAAAAACTTGATGATTAAGAGATTCATTTTCCTTTTTCATTTTTAAATACTTTTTCTTAAGAAAATCATAGTTATGTGATAATTCTACTAAAGCTTCTCCTAGTTCATCCATGGAAAGTTCATCATTAGGAGAAGTGGAAGGGGTTACCTTGCTTGTGCTTTCATTGGCCATGAAGCACATGTTGGCGGTGTCAATTTCCTCCTCGGATTCGCTCTCGGAATCCCATGTAGCTTTCATTGCCTTCTTCTTGTGAGGCTTCTTTGAGGTGGAGGGCTTCACTTTATCCGGACACTCCGCCACAATATGTCCCGGCCTTTGACAATTGAAGCAAATAATCTTCCTTTCTTCTTTACCTCCTTGCCATCTCCTTCTTCCTTGAAATTTAGCCTTGTTGTACATCCTCCGGACGTTCTTCACAAGAAGTGAGAGCTCTTCGTCATCTTCTTCTTCTTCATCGTCTTCGTCGGAGTGTGTGGATTGGCTTTTGAAGGCTATTGTCTTCTTCTTGGAAGGAGCCATTTCTTCTCTTACCTTTCTCTCCATCTCATGGGTTTTGAGGTTCCCAATGAGACCAATTAGCTCCATCTCCTCCTTGTCAATGAGTTCCTTCAAGGTGGTTGCTTTTACTTCCCATGAAGGAGGAAGAGCCCGGATGATCTTTCTTACTCTTTGATCGTTGTCGATAGCATCACCTAGAGAAGAAAGTCCATTAGTGATCTTTGTAAATCTTGTAACCATATCATCTATGGTTTCATTTTCTTGCATGCAAAAGTTCTCATATTGGGACCGAAGAAGGTCAATCTTAGCCCTCTTCACTTGTGAGGTCCCTTCATGTGTAACTAGCAAATGTGTCCAAATTTCATATGCGGACTTGCAATGAATTACTCTAGCTATGTCATCATCATTAAGGGCTTGAAGGAGTGCATAGTGAGCCCTAGCATTGGCATCAAATTCTTTGGTCTCTATTTCGGACCAAGTGGATTCATCACCGGGGGGTGCACTAAAGGTTTGGTCACGGCCTTTGCAACTCGACTACCTAGAGATTGCAAGAAAACGGTCATCTTAACCTTCCATATGGGAAAGTTAAGTCCATCAAACTTAGGGGGTGTCTTAATACCATCGGCCATCTTTACTAAGTGAGAATGAATGAAATGATTAGCAATATTAGGATCTTTCTAGGGTTGTTAAGCCAAGAGCCTAGTAACCAAGCTCTGATACCAATTAAAAAACACCTAGAGGGGGGTGAATAGGTGTTATTGCTAATCTAACAATCTTTTTAAAACTAAGATGGATGAATGATGCAACGATCTCTCAAAACAAGACTAAGAGCCGAATACCACGTGAGAGGTTCTGAACTCCTTCCTCCCAATTCCCCTTGAATGGGTTAGAGGTGCGCAATGTAACCTTGTTGTATGAGAATTGATCGAATAAAGGATAAATAATATGCAATGATGAGATGCACACAAGATATCACAAGTATTACAAACTTGAAGTAATAGCACAAGGAAAGAAACAAGATCACAAGCAAGTAATTAAAAGCAATAGAGTGCAATAGAAATTAAAAGCAAAATAGAGAGCAAGAGCAAAAAGACAATCGCAAACACAAGTATTTGTTTCGAGGTTCGAGCCACCGCTCTACTCCCCGCCTTCACCTCCGTGAAGGGTTTCCACTATCCACCGAGGACGATTACAACGGTCTACCGAAGACCCGAGCACCGAGCTCCACCAAGTACAATAACCTCTACCGAAGAGGTGTCTCCACAAGAGCAAGAAGAGGAACAAGTAACAAGAGTGATCACAACAAGATCACTAAACTCTTTTACAAACTCTCACTCTTTTTACAACTTCACTATAGAATGAGTAAGGGATTTTTGGCTCTATGAAGTGTAGTGAGAAAAACTCAGTTGTAGAGAGGATTTTTGCTTGGGAACACAACTGAAAAACTAGCTCAAGAAAGAGTTGGAAATGAAGGGCTTAAAACACTTTTCTTCTCTTTTGAAAAACTATGAAAACTTGAGGATTTTTCTTGGTCTTTTGCAAGAGAGTCTTCTCCTCTATTTATAGGGAGAGAAATAGGTTTAAAACATTTTATTTAGTCCTTATTTGCTCTGAAAAAGAACTGAAAAACCCTGAAAAAGTCTGCCAAAAAGCATCTGGAAAACAGATTTCAGAATTGCACAAAAGAGGAAAGAGCCGTTGGGCATTTGCAGGCTTGGCGGTCGACCGGGCGGTCGACCGCCAGCTCAGCTGGCAAAAGAGCCGTGGCTCGGATCTTCTGGCGGTCGACCGGCCCGGTCGACCCAGAAAACCCGAGAGCAACTGCTCACAGTCGGTCGACCGGGGCGGTCGACCGACAGACGTGCACAAATGTGCACGTCCTGGCACTGGCGCCGGTCGACCGGGCGGTCGGCCGGTCAGCCTGAAACAGGAAAAACAGTATATTTTCTTGACTTAAAAAAATTTGTAAAATAGTTTTGGGTTTGAACAAACTTAAGTAACATGCTAGTAGGAGTATATAAACATGATCTAAACATGATATTTATTTTGTAAAACTTTGGGTCATGTAAATATCTACTAAGGCATGAAACCAAATTTAAAACATGAAAACTTAAATACAAGACTCACATTTTAACAAAACCAAATTGTGTATGTGTATCCTAGAGCCAATATCCAACACTCAAACTTTAACATTCTATTCTTACATTTGTTCTAGGTACTACAAATGCTTCAAGAGGGCTTTTCACCATAAGGTCTTCAACACTTGATCCTTGAGCCCAATTTGAGTTGACTTGAGTCCAAAACATTTGCTAATAGGGATAAACCTTCTAGATGAGTTAGATCCCTGAAACACACTTAACCAATAAACAATATTAGTACAAATACTAATATGTTTTGTAATCATCAAAACACACTAACTAAGGGTGATTGTAACCTTGGGCCAACATATTCTTCTTTGGAAGTCCCAGATTCAGACAACAATTCTACTAAAGAATCTGTTGAATTTTCGAGCACCCACAGTAGAGGAAGGAGGAAGGTAGAAGAATATTCTTCTTTGGAAGTCCCAGATTCAGACAATAATTCTACTAAAGAATCTGTTGAATTTTCTGAGCCCTTTTTCAGAACGAATTTTTGTAGAATCTCTTTTGGAAGCCGCTTCGGAAACTGAGTTACTAATTTCCCACTTCCCTTTGGAAGTTACTTCAACTGAGAGAGAGAGAGAGAGGATCTCAGTTCAGAACGTAGAGAGAGTTGGATTTTGGTGTGTCTTAATTTGAGAAAACGGAGCACTATAGCGCTCCAGAAGGGGTATTTCCGTCCGAACCCAACCAACAGTTGCAACGGTTCGGTCTGAACCGTTGCAACGGTTCATTTCAACCACCGCAACCATCCAACTGCCACGACGGTTTACAGACAGCGGTTAGGCGGGGCGGTTCGGATCCGGATAGTGAGCGGGTATGCTCCACGTAACCTATACCCGTGAGACCCGGTTCAAAAAGAACCAGGCTGGGTAGGGAACCTGAACCCGCACCCGCACCCGGTCCTGGTCTCATGCCCGAGCCCGAGCTCGAGCCCAGCCTGGCCGGACCGGCGCCGGCCTACCGGCCGCAGCCGCCGCTAGCGACGGCGTGCGCATGTGCGGGCATGGTTTCCTCCCAATCGAGCGCGAAAACTCCAAGTACCCAAAGGGCATGCCCTTTGTTCCCATTTTTCTCTATTTAAACACTACAAAGTTCTATCCCATGGCCAATATGGGACTAAATGCCTTTAGCTACCTTAGTCCCATTTTGACTTTAAATTAGGCAATTTTTAGACTTGAATATCTCATTCATTCGAAGTCAGAATTGAACATGTGAATATACCACGTTCATCCCAATGGAAGAAGAACACACTCCAACCATCATCCAATTGATTCGATCAACGGATCTCGCCGTAATTCAATTCAAAGATTCATATATATTCTTTATATTCCCAACAATCCCCCACAATGAATGGAGATTCAAGGAATTGACACAAAGAGACTGACTCTATTGTGGAAGATACTTTAGAAAGGAAACTGCATCAGGATAGGTGAACTAGGTCTTGAACCTTCATTAGCGAAAGATTTATCGAACTTACTGGCTAATCAGTGAACTAGGTCTTGAACTGTTAGCCGTTAGTGTAAGCCAACTAAACAAGCTTCACACAGTGACTTTTCAAATCAACTTTGGTTCTCAGTTGTGTCCATTTTGGCCCTGGACATTCTTGGTTTCAGAGAGTATCTTTAGGGAATAACAGCCTCCATAGAAATTTCCAAAGAGCCAACCCAACTCTATACTCACATAGGTGATCATCCTATTAAGAGTAGTCTACTCTACTCCACTTGTTTAGTAACAAGATATAGGCATCATTAAAAGCGTTAAGCTTATCCTTAATCCACTTGTAGAAAGCACTTATGTGCTCCTTAGGAATGGATTGGAGTCAACCACCCAAGTGCTTACTTGCTGAGTCAATCATAATTAGTTTTTCCTCTTGAACTTAGTCCGTGGGATCTCCAGTCGCTAAGTGAGGTTTCCATTAAGCTGACTCGGTAAGGTTAGGCTTTTAGACCCATTCCCCTTGATGCGCAGTTTATACGCTCTCCACTTAAACCTTTAGTAAGCGGATCCGCTAAATTATCTTTTGACGAGACAAAGTCAATAGAGATAATTTCATTTGAGAGCAATTGCTTCACAGTATTATGTCTATGACGAATATGTCTAGACTTATTGTTGTATATAACATTTTGTGCCCTAGATATAGCTGCTTGATTATCGCAGTGTATGCATATAGCGGGCACTGGCTTTTGCCATAATGGTATATCTTCCAAAAATTGTTGAAGCCATTCTGCTTGTTCTCCGACCTTATCTAAGGCTATGAATTCCGATTCCATAGTGGAACGGGCAATACATGTTTGCTTGGAAGATTTTCAGGATACCGCTCCTCTTCCTAGAGTAAATATGTATCCGCTAGTTGATTTTGATTCCTCAGAATTTGCGATCCAATTATCATCACTGTACCTTCAAGTACAAGTAGATACTGTCCATATCTCAAGGCATATTCCTTGGTATATGATACGTAACCCAATACTCGTAGTAGAGCAGTCCAGTGTTCATCACTAGGGTTACTAGTGTATCTGCTTAACTTGCTTACAACGTAAGCAATATCAGATCTAGTACAATTCATTAAATACATTAGACTTCCGATAATTTGAGAATACTCCAACTGGCGTATTCCAGTTCCTATATTCTTATGAAGGTGGATGTGTGGGAGAAAAGAATTTGTATTCTCTTTTATCTCATGTTCCTTGAATCTTTCTATCATCTTTTCCACATAGTGAGATTGAGATAGACTGATTCCATCTGGTGTTCTGGTGATTTTAATTTCTAAAATTACATCAGCAACCCCTAAATCATTCTTTCAAAACTGTTGGATAACATTCTTTTAGTGGACTTAATAATTTCAATATTAGTCCCAAGTATCAACATGTCGTCTACATAAAGACAAATAATGGTACATGCATTTTCAACTATTTTATTGTAAACACACTTATCGCATTCATTGATAGTGAATCCATCTTTGATCATGACACTATCAAATTTCTCATGTCATTGTTTTGAAGCCTGCTTTAGACCGTATAAGGATTTTACCAATTTACACACTTTGTATTCTTGGCCCTTGATTATAAATCCTTCAGGCTGGTTCATATATATTTCTTCATTTAATTCACCATTTAAGAATGTAGTCTTGATATCCATTTGATGGATATCTAAGTTATGCAATACTGTAATTGCAATCAACATCCGAATGGATGTTATTCTTGTTACTGGTGAATAAGTATCGAAGTAGTCAAGTCCTTCTTTTTGTCTAACCCTTGGCTACTAATCTAGCCTTGTACTTATCGATAGATCCATCGGGTTTTAATTTTCTTTTAAAATCTACTTACACCCAATTGGTTTACTGCCAAGAGGCAAGTTTGCCAATTCCCAAGTATGATTACTTTATATGGATTCTATTTCGCTATTTATAGCTTCTTTCCACATTTGTGCTTCTGGGGCAGACATAGCCTCTTTAAATATTTGAGGTTCACTTTCAATAGCGTATGCTATGAAATCTGGACCAAAAGATTTGAGATTCTAGATCTCTGACTTCTTCTTAGTTCAATTCTTGCATTAACAATCAGTTCCTCAGGACTTTCGTCCCTGAACGCCATCTCATGTGTTCTTTTCCCAGAAGTCTTATCTATTCCTATTTATATGGAAAAATATCTTCAAAGAACACAGCATCTCTAGATTCGATAATCATGTTTACATGAATATCTGATATTTCTGATTTATGAACCAGAAATCTGTAGGCACTACTATTCAAGGCATAGCCTATGAATATGCAGTCCATAGTTTTTGCTCCCAACTTAGTCTTTTTAGGTAATGGTGCTAGTACCTTTGCAAGGCACCCTCACATTTTGAGGTAATGGTAGGAAGGTGTCCTTCATGCCATAACTCAAATGGTATAGACCAAGTTTCTTGTGGGGTACTCTATTTAGAATATAATTTGCAGTTAACAGAGCTTCCCCCCACAAGTTCTGCGGAGCTCCAGAACTTACGAGCATGGAATTGACCATCTCCTTCAAAGTTCTGTTCCTCCATTCAGCAATTCTATTTTACTGAGGAGTATATGGTGCTGTTGTTTGATGGATTATACCAAATTTATTACATAACTCACTAAAATCATTTGATTCATATTCTCCGCCTCTATCAGATTTTAGAATCTTGATATTCTTGTTGAGTTGATTCTCAACTTCGGCTTTATATGTTATAAACATATTTCATTGTCTCATCCTTACTGTTTAAAAGATACACATAACATTATCTTGTACAGTCATCAATAAAAGTAATGAAATACTTTTTACCACCTCTAGTTGGCATAAACTTCAAGTCACGCAGATCGCTATGAATTAACCTAAAGGTTCTGTATTTCGATCAATTGAGTGAAATGAATTTTTTGCTAACTTGGCCTCAACACAAATCTCACACTTGCGAATTTCTTCGAAGTTGAGTTTAGGAATATATCCTAGATTAGACAAGTTTTTTAAGACTTGTAATTATATGCCCTAATCTAGCATGCCATAAAGTAGGAGACTCAAGCAAATAAACAAAAGTTTTTCCTTTATTTAGAAGCTTTGGGTACAAATACACAAACTTTTTATTTACCACTACAACATTGGCTTTAAAAAGTCCATCAATAAGATAACCCTTTCCCACATACATCCCACCCTTAGTAAATACAAATTTATCTGATTCAAAATCATTCTAAATCCTTTCTTACTAAGTATTGATCCAGAGATCAGATTCTTACGGATATTTGGAACATGTAGCACATCGCTCAGAGTAAGCTCTTTTCCAGATGTCCACTTCAGGATGACCTTGCCTTTTCCTTCAACCTTGGAGACGGCTGAATTTCCCATGAATAGTTGCTCATCTTGCTCTAGTTTTTGATATTCAGAGAATAATAATTTCTCAGAGCAGATGTGTCGAGTAGCCCCAGTGTCTACCCACCAATCCTTATTATTGGTTGTCAGATTCACTTCTGACACCATAGCTGAAAGGCTTGGCGACGCATGGTCAGTCAAGTTTGCCTATGGATGGTTCTTCTTGTTCTTTTTGAGACGACTGTGACATTCATTCCGCCTTATGCCCTTCTTTGTTGCAAATGTAGCAGGTTCCCTTGAAGCGCATATTCTTGCCTTCTTAGCCTTGCCTTTGTACCCCTGGGAAGTCTTCTTCTGTTTTAAGCCTTTGGAAGTAGGTTCTTTCCCCTTTGAGTCTTCGATCACATTGGCTTTGGCTTCATAGGAGTTCTTACTGCTCCTTTTCGGTTGTCCTCCTCGATTCGAAGCCTCTCAATGAGATCTTCCAACTTCAGCTCCTTTCGCTTGTGCTTCAGGTAGTTATTGAAATCTCTCCATGCAGGTGGGAGTTTCTCCACGATAGTAGCAACCTGAAAGGTTTCTGGTAGAATCATACCTTCGGCTTCTATCTCATGTAAGATAAGTTGGAACTCTTGCACCTGACTGATTACAATCTTGCTGTCCACCATTTTGTACTCCAGAAATCGTCCTACGACGAACTTCTTGGTACCAACATCCTCAGTCTTGTACTTCTTGTCAAGACTGGCCCATAACTTCTTTGCCGTTGTGATGGGACTGTAGACATTGTAAAGAGAGTCATCCAGTCTATTTAAAACATAGTTTCGGCAAAGGAAGTCACCTTGAGTCCATGCATTGACTGCAAGGACTGAGTCCCCAATCAGTTCTGGATTCTGGGGATCTTCTTGCATGAATTTGGCCAGATGCAGAGTGGTCAAGTAGAAGAGCATCTTCTGTTGTCACCTCTTGAATTCTGTGCCATCAAATTTTCCTGGCTTCTCCGGCTTCGGGTTAGGAAGTGGAGTAGGCATCAAAGCTTGTAGCTGCATGTTTGGTGCCTTGCTATAACTATCTTGATTAGTCTCAGATATTTTCTGCAAGTTCAAGCAGAACAGAAGTAAGAAACTTCAATATATAATTGTCTTAAGATTGTTGATTTTTAGGATCAATCTGACAACTAATCAATATCACTGAAATATCACCGATCTAATTGGTCAGGTCGGTTAATATCAGGTGGGAGGTTTTCCGTTCAATTGAACGTTCCTTAATTAAAGAACCACCTTTCACTTACCTTCCTGGTTAAACACCAATTAGACTGGTATAAGTCAGTCTCAATATACTAATATTCAGTATATCCCCTGTATAAGAAATTAATTCACTTATACAGTACTTGGAGTGAGGTACGCTTAAAGCGAATCTCCTTAAGACAATTACGTCCCCGCACCGGTGCTAACGGGTTACTGGACGCTGGTCTCTCAAGATACAACCACTTCTTCACGGTATTTGGATAGCACTACCAAATTACCGTACGGTCGAACCGAGTTAACCAGTACCTTCACAGGATTATTGAAGCAGCGGGACTAAGACAAATTTCGGGAGAATATTTGCCTTTACTTTGGAGGAGCACCCATTGTAGAGGAGAGGAAGAAGGAAGGTAGGAGAATATTCTTCTTTGGAAGTCCCAGATTCAGACAACAATTCTACTAAAGAATTTGTTAAATTTTCTGAGCCCTCTTTCAGAATGAATTTTGCAGAATCTCTTTTGGAGGCCGCTTCGGAAACCGAGTTACTGATTCCCACTTCCCTTTGAAAGTTACTTCAACTGAGAGAGAGAGATTTTTGTAGAATCTCTTTTGGAAGCCGCTTCGGAAACCGAGTTACTGATTTCCCACTTCCTTTTAAAAGTTACTTCAACTGAGAGAGAGAAAGGATCTCAGTTCAGAACGTAGAGAGAGTTGGATTTTGGTGTGTTTTAATTTGAGAAAACGGAGCGGTCTGAACCGTTGCAACGGTTCGTTTCAACCGCCGCGCAACCGTCCAAGTATGCTCACCGTCCAATCGCCCAGATATGCTCCGCGTAACCCATACCCGTGAGACCCAGTTAAAAAAGAACCAGGCCGGGTAGGGAACCCGAACTCGCACCCAGACCCGGTCCCGGTACCGAGCCCGGCCCGGCACCGACATCGCTAGCGGCGGCGCGCGCACGTGCAGGCATGATTTCCTCCCAATCGCGTGCGAAAACTCCAAGTACCCAAAGGGCACGCCTTTTGTTCCCATTTTTCTCTATAAACACTACAAACTTCCATCCCATGGCCAATGTGGGAGTAAATGCCTTTAGCTACCTTTAGTCCCATTTTGAATTTGAATTAGGCAATCTTTAGACTTGAATATCTCATTCATTCGAAGTCGGAATTGAACATCTGAATATACCACGTTCATCCTCAATGGAAGGAGAACACACTCCAACCATCATCCAATTGATTCGATCAACAGATCTCGCCGTAATTTAATTCAAAGATTCACATATATTCTTCATATTCCCAACAAAAAACAAATCGGGTCCTGTAGGTTTTGGAGCATTTCTCAACCTGACCCTAAAAAATTGGTCAAGTTTTTTAGAGGGATAAAACTCGTCCGTCACATTTTGGGCCGGGTCCATGGGTCGGGCGGCATTGGTTGGATTATACAACAGAATTAGTGGGTTAATCATGTCATTTAAGGATAAAAAGTTTATACACCTAAAGTTAATATTATTTTATTGCTTAAAATTTGCTCATTGAATTATATTGAAATCATAGAGGCGAGGATATCTGTATTTAGATAATTAATTAGTGACAAGTATTAATAACTATTAATTAAATATCTCTACTTATTGCAGGTTCGGGTGTTTTGACGAGTTCAGTTCAAGCGGGTTTTAGAAAAACAAAACTCTCTCATCAGGTTTTGGCGGGCTCTAAAAGCCTTAAAACCCACCTTTTGCAGTTCAGATTCAAATAGAACCCAAACATATACACACATATGGTTAGTTATGTCAAGTCAACAGATTTTGCCAAGTTGGATATAAGGTAATTTCCATGGAAATATTGAGCTCTTTCTAAGATATTTAAGCAAAAGGTACTTGCATCTATTTTCCTTCAAGCAGCTCCGATCGAGCAACCATGTGGAACTCTAGAATCTTATGCTTATTCAATATGTATCCTAAAAGATTTTCTTACTAATTATTATATATAATAATTTAGTCAGCAATGGTGTAAAATATTTCAAAATAGTTTTGAGTTTGTTTATAAATTTGAAAATGCCTAGAACATACTAGCATAACTAAATAAACTGATATCTATTATGAATTTGACTATCCACCATTCTGCATCCTGCACCTACCAACCGTCAATAATGTGGTTATTATTAACTACATAGTAGCCTAAAATTTTTCTATAAATAGGTCTTTCCTAATTCATTTTAATGTACACTTCAGAAATCAACAAGAATTTCTCCTTCTACTATCTCTCTAGAATTCTCTGTCTCAATGTTATACTTTCTCGGGCTTTACAACATGTTATCAGCATGAATGCTCTAGTTCTATCACGAGCCTATACCTCTCTTAGTTCGAGAAATTTTTTTTTATCATAAGTCTTTACCTCCATTAGCTTAAGGTAAAAAGTCTTATCACGAGCCTCTACCTCCATTAGTTCAAGGAAAAGTCTTACACAAGTCTCAGCCTCTACATCTACTATCTCAAAATAAAAATGGCAAGTTATTTTACTCATAATATTCGTACAACATCACTACTATATATGAAAATAGGCTCTGCTACCTATTTATAATAATGTGATGTGATTACGAAAAGTAAGCTTATTGTACTCATTATATTCATATAACACCATTATTATATATGAAAGGAGGCTCTGCCACCTATTTATAAAAAGGTAATGTGATTATGAAAAGCTAAAAATATTTTTTGTTATTATCTTTACTAACCTCTCAATTGATGCTTGAGTAGAATAAATATCAAACTATTAATATTATATTTTATTGTTCTGTTATTTATATCTTTATAAAGACCCACTGAAAGGTTTATCGAGTAGCGTGGTGCGTCAATATTTATTTCAAATATTTATTACTTCATTAATTATGTCTTCAAAATACTCACCAAGTAGAGTTTCGAGCTTATATATAACTCATAAATATAAGTAGTACAATGTATTTTTTTTACCATCTTCTTTATTATAACATTAATTGTATTAAATCCAAATTGCTTTTTCTCTCTCCTCCAACGACTATATACGGCTATAACTGACTAGTTTTTACTATATAATTGGTGAATTCTAAATCGCATAACTCACTTCTCAATCTCTCTTTATTATCAAATTTCTTCATCATCTCCATAAGTTTTTCAGTCAAAATTTTCGCAAGATGCTTAGTCCATTTTTGAAGTTTGTATTGCCGTCATCATCTTTAATAATTATCCTTTTTATTGGAGATATGTCTCCAAGTGATTTTCAACTAAACTTTTACTTTTAATGTTTATTTTTCCTCTTTTATTTACTGCTATTATAATTGAGATGAAAGTTTTACTATTTTCTTGTGAAATAAAATTATTGTGATTCTAATTATTTATGTATTTTGTTATAGTTATCACCATGCCAAATTTTGCAAAGTTTGAATTCATTCCACTTGATACAAGGAAAGGAATTTCATGTCTTCGGTTATTGACATAGAAATGCATCTCGAGTCAATGGGTCTCACTGAAATAATAAAAGAGATGAACTCTACATCATCACAAGATAAAGCAAAAGCGACGATTTTTATATGCAGACATCTTAATGAGTGCTTAAAATGTGAATATCTCACAGTAAAAGACCAAGTGTCTTGTAAAAAAATCTCAAAAAAAGATTTGATTATCAAAAGGAAGCTGCGCTTCCTGCCACACGTGATGAATGAAATGCTTTACGTTTTCAAGGCTTCAAGAAAGTCAACTATTATAACTCTGCAATGTTTAGAATAGTATCTTAATTGAAATTTTATGGGATAAATATCACAGATGAAGAAATATTGAAGAAAACTTACTCTATATTTTATGCATCTAATATAACACTACAATAGCAATATCGGTTGCATGATTTTTAAGAAATATTTTGAACTATTCATCTCTTTTTGTGGTAGAGAAGAACAATGAATTTTTGATTAAAAAATCATCAGTCTCGTCTTACTAGTTCAATAACATTTTCAGAAGCAATGCTGCATTTTTAAAAATTATGGACAAGAATATAATCATGGTCATGAACGTGGACGCGACCTGGTTGTGGGCGCGATTATAACACTTCACAGATCGAAGTGGTTATTATAACCCTTCACAAAACAATGCGATCCATAATAAGCATAATGTTGAAAGATATGATAAAAGAAAAAAATGTTCATAAAAGTTCTCTCTGAAATCCTGAAGATTTCTATTATAAATGTGCTTCCAAAAGGCACTGGTCTCGAGTCTGTCGAACACCAGAGCACCTTTATAATCTTTACAAGATATCCTTGAAAGAAAAAGAAAAGTAAGTGAATTTCACTGAACATGATGATCCTATGGATGATTCAACTCATCTTGATGCTTTAGATTTTACTAATAATTTTGCTGATCTTTCAACTCATCGTGATTCTATAAATACTGGTGATAATTAGATATATGATTGTATTACTTTGTTTTGCTATTTATAATTGTTAAAATTATCTTTGAATGTAATATTTTATTTATAATAATATATTTGAAATTTTATTTTCATTAAATAATTTATTTTTGCATAAACCTTGATATGGATTATACTAATGATGAAGTTACGACCAAAATCAGAGATATTTTCATACCAGATAGTGGTACGATGCACACTATTATCAAATATAAAGGTACTTATTTGATTTAAAACAACAAAGGCAATTATCAATACAATATCAGGTCCTATTGAGTGGATTGAAGGAACTGGTGAAGCCAGCTTCATATTGCCAAATGGAACAAATTTTTTTTATAAAAGATGCTTTGTTTTAATTAAAGTCCCAAAGAAATTTGTTGAGTTTTAATGACATATATCTTCATGGATATGATACTCCGCCTGCAACGGAAGGAAATATGAAGTATATATATCTTACTACTTATATATCAGGAAAGAAGCACATTGATTGTAAAAGATCAAAGAGTTAAGAAATTACGTGTAGCTTATGGCTAACGGGACGTGTCCACGAGGAGGAATGCGATGAAAGCTTTTCGGTGTTGTTTAGTAACAAAGAATTGTGCTCGTTTTTTAATTGAAAAGAGAATGAAAAGAAGGGAGATGATTAAAAGAGAAAGTGCAACTTTGGAGAAGACTTTGGAAAAGGTGAATTTTGTATAAAGTTTAAAAAGTGATTTGTTGTTTTTTAATGAAGAAAAAAATCTGGGCTCACTATCTCACTACTCAATAATATGTTCTTCTCTTAAAAACTTAATACCTCAACTTGATCATAGGCAAAACTTAAGATTGATTCTAGAAAGTTTTAAGCAAAACACATAAGATGGTTGGAAGGTTAATTCTATTCTTTAAGAAATCGTCTTGAGTTGAATGTTAAATCATCAAGAAGTTTAAGTATGAGATAAAACAAGGTCAAGAGACGTTTGAAAAAAAGGTAGAAGTTAAAAATCCGAACCTATCCTCAGTGCCTTCAAGAACACTTTCAAGAAGAAAGGCTTAAGTTAGGCATGCAAATGATTCATTGGGCATTTCATCAAAATTTAGCTACTTATGGGGAAGACAAAGAACAATACAAGTAAATACGCAAGACATACCGTAAAATCAGTGGAAGAAAATGTAGCTCGATCTTGTATTGATGTCACTTCAATCTTCAAGTTAAAAGCACTCAATTCCTCTCTCTCACAGGTATTGTACTGAACTACAAATTGCAAAATAAAATAAACTTTTTCACTATCTAATAAGAGCCTAAGTCCTTAAAGAATAAAAAAATTCTAATCCTATTCTTCGCTTATTTTTCAGCACAAAACCCAAGCTTTTATAGACAAAAACCCAGAGGGCAGGGAGTGAGGAGATAAGGGGAGCAAACGCTCCCCTTATCTCCACTAACAAGCCGCGAATCCGCGTTGGCCACATCCAGGTGAAGGAATAGTTGGCGTGGCTTTGGACTTCCTTTTGTCTTGTTGGATTTACTGTTGCAGCTCTCAGATTTGACGAAATGATCTTTGATTTGTTTGCTTCAACCGCTTGATTTGGGAGGATTCATTTCAACCGGTTTTCAACCTCTCTGATATGCTAAGATTTGCCCTGATTCCTTGATTTCGAATTTATTTTAAATTAAATCAGAATTTGGTGGCTTTTGGGCTTGTTTCTCTTTCTTTCTTTTAGCAATTCGGCCTACATTTAACAAAGAAGAAGAAGACTTATTAATAGGATTTATTAGCTAAAAAGTATGGTAAGGTTACAATGTATATACAATATATGTGACTGATCACACCCCTACACTTATCCTTTGCTCGCCCTCGAGCAAAACATCAGACTAATTCTAATCAATTATTAGACCACTTTCGCAGGTCACTCGATTGCAATGAGCATATGCAACAAGCCGTTAAACCTCTAGGTTACCCCTAGAGGACGAGTTTTGTCTCGTGAGGGTTTTCAGTGGATCGCACTCACAAAATCCATAAAAATGTTAGTATTTTTGTAAAGCATTTTTAAGGAGAAAATATTTGAAGTATATTTGTAAGGCTTTAATATAAGTTATAGGAAAATCAAAATTTTCATTCCGAAACTCAGTCTCTATTCAAAAATGTGTCATCAATCAAAGTAAGGAGTCAAATTGTACTTCTCATTTAGTCTATTAATTTATCCTGAGTCGTATGCACCATCGTGACTGTGAAGTTGACTAAGGGTTCTTTAACATTAACTCCTTTGCCTTATTTATATTTATTTTTGGTGGAATTTATTTCTCAATTTTATTCGGCTTTCTAATCTACCCATATAACAGTCTTTAGTCGGTGACACCCAAACCGGACAGTTTTTAGGGCACCAGGTGATTGCTAAAATGAAAGAACAATCAAAGAGTTAAGAAATTACCGTGTAGCTTGTGGTTAACGGGTTGTGTCCACGAGGAGGAATGCGATGAAAGCTTTTCGGTGTTCGTTTAATAACAAAGAATTATGCTCGTTTTTTAACTAAAAAGAGAATGGAGAGAAGAAGATGATTAAAAGAGAAATTGTAACTTTAGAGAAGGCTTTGGAGAAGGTGATTTAAAAAGCTCAAAAATTGTTTGGTTGATTTTAATAAAGAAGAAATCTGGGCTACTATCTCACTACTCAACCGTTTATTCTTCTATTAAAATCCTTAGTGCCACAACTTGATCATAGGCAAAACTTAAGGTTGACTTTAGAAAGTTTGAAGTAAAGCATATAAGATGGTTGGAAAAGTTAACTCTTTTCTTTAAGAAACCGTTTTGAATGAATGTTAAATCATCAAGCGCAAAGAAGCAAGTATGAGATAAAAACAAGTTCAAGAGACGTTCTTAAAAGAAGTATGAGTTTAAAAATCCACACCCATCCTCATGTGCCTTCAAGAACACTTTCAAGAAGAAAGGCTTTAAGTTAGGCATGCAAATGATTCATTGGTCTTTTTCATTAAAATTAGAAAAGAAGAAGAATTGGAGAGAGGTACAATAGTGAGCCCAGAAAACCGATTTAGCTACTCATGGAAGTTAAAGAAAAATGTAAGTAAATAACGCAAGACATACCGTAAAATGAGTGCAAAAGAAGTAGCTCGATTCTTGTATTGATGTCACTTCAATCTTCAAGTACAAGCATTCAATTCCTCTCTCTCACAAGTATTTGTACTGAACTACAAATTGTAAAATAAAAATACAACTTTTGTACTATCTAATAAAAGAGCCTAAACCTTAAAGTATAAACAAAATTCTAATCCTTGTCTTCACTCCCTTTTTCAGTACAAAACCCTAACTTTTATAAGCAAAACCTAAGAGGGAAGGGAGTAAGGAGATAAGGGGAGCAAACGCTCCCCTTATCTCCACCAACAAGCCGCGGATCTACGGCTTGGGCCGCAGATCCGCGGCCTAGATGTGGCCAATTGGCCACATCCAGGTGGAGGATAAGTTGGCGAGGATTTGGCTTCCCTTTTGTCTTGCTGGATTCACTGTTGCAACTCCCAGATTTGACGAAATGATCTTTGATTTGTTGGCTTCAACCGCTTGATTCAGGGAGATTCATTTCAACCGGTTTTCAACCTCTCTGATATGCTAAGATTTTCCCTGATTCCTTGATTTCGAATTTATTCTGAATTAAATCAGAATTTGATGGGCTTTTGGGCTTGTTTTTCCTTTCTTTCTTTTAGCAATTGGGCCTACATTAAACAAAGAAGAAGAAGACTTATTAATAGGATTTATTAGCTAAAAAGTATATTAAGGTGACATTGTATATGCAAAATATGTGACTGATCACCAGGTGAGAAACACCCCTAAGGACTTAAACACTCGAGCAGACAAGGCCACGAAACCAATTTTTTAAAATGTACTCCTTTTAGGCGAGAACACTTATGCTCATGAGACACAAATACCCAGCTTAATTAGAGAATTTATATATATATTTCAAACTTATCTAATTATCTTTTGCATAAATACGAAGGCTTACTTAGGCCAAAGCACCTAGCTAATCAATAATTAGATTTGTTTATTTATTTATTATATATATATATACTTTTTTATAAGGCATAAGAGTCTTTGTTTTTAAAACCCTAAGTGTGTAAGTGTATTTAGTGTGCATATTTCATCAAAGTAAATATCAAAACTAAATTACTTTCACAAATTTTCTTCCTAACACTAAAAATCAAACATGTCATCTTATTTGACCAAGTGTAAGAAATCCTAATTATGATTTTCCAATTCCTTAAAATTGACTTAATTTCTTACAAAATATATCAAAATATTATTCTTACCTTTCAAAAAAAAAATTTTGGTTGAAGTTATATGATTAGTCATGTAGAACCCTCCCACACACTTATCTCATGCATTGTCCCCAATGTATGAAAGAAATGTATAGATGCATGAAAAAAATGAAAAGAGGAAAGTTACCGATACACTGGGTCAACAAGACCCATAGCCATTTCGTTTACCGGCACCGATTCCAAGAAAGGTTTAAGGCGTTGACCATTTACCTTAAAGTCATTTTCATTCTTGGTGTCACTGATCTCAATGCACCGTGTGGAAACACGATTTTTACAACGAATGGCCCAGTCCATCTTGATTTTAATTTTCCTGAAAAAAGATGAAGCCTATAAATATAGAGTAAGACTTTTTTGTCTAGGGACAAAGGTTTTTCTTATGATGTGTTTATCATGAAAAATCTTAACTCTATCTTTAGTGACCCTACCATTTTCATAGGCCTCATTTCTTAACTCCTCTAATTCGGAAATTTGTAACTTCTGAAGGTCACAGGCCTTAGTCAAGTCGAAATTCAACTGCTTGATTGCCCATAAGGCCTGGTGCTCTAACTCAACGGGCAGGTGACAAGCTTTACCATAGACTAACCTATAAGGAGACATTCCTAGAATCGTCTCGAAAGCGGTCCTGTAGGCCCATTGGGCATCTACAAGTTTGATGAACCAATCTTTCCAGTTTGGTTCATAGTTTTCTCCAAGATTAGCTAACTTGTCTATTGGAAACCTCAACCTACCCACTGGTTTGAGGATGATAAGGTGTGGACAACTTGTGAGTTATGGCATACTTTCGCATAAGAGCTTCAAAGGATCTATTGCGAAAGTGAGTGCCATTATCACTGATGATAGCACGAGGGGTTCCGAAGCGTGAAAAAATGTTCTCTTTCAAAAACTTTATGACAACTTTGTTATCATTAGTTTTACAAGGAATGGCTTCTACCCACTTGGACACATAAGCCACGGCAACCAATATGTATTTGTTTCCAAATGAATTAGGAAATGGACCCATAAAGTCGATGCCCCAAACATCAAAATGTTCTATTTCTAGAATTGGGTTAAGGGCATCATATTTTGTTTTAAGATCCTTCCTACCATTTGGCATTTAGGAAACGTCTTGCAAAATTCATAAGCATCTTTGAATAAAGTGGGCCAATAGAACCCACTTTGTAGCACTTTTTCAGCAGTCTTGCGGGGACCAAAGTGTCCACCGCATGCAAGTTCGTGACAAAAGAATAGAACACTCTTAACCTCCTCATCGGGAATGCATCTTCTAATAATTTGGTCAGAATAGTACTTAAAAAGATACGGTTTCTCCCAAAGGAAATACCAGACTTGGGATAAGAACCGGTATATATCGTTTTTGGATCAATGAGACGGAGTTTGGTTTGTGATTAAGTAATTCACTATATCAGCATACCAAGGTTCCCTAAAGATAGCTAAGAGATTTTCATCAGGAAAATCCTCATTTATTGGTAATTCGCTGCATGGAGAGTTAGGGATTCGTGAGAGATGGTCAGCAACGACATTTTCTATGCCCTTTTTGTCTCGAATCTCAAGATCGAATTCTTGAAGGAGGAGGATCCAACGAATGAGTCGGGCCTTGGCATCCTTCTTCATCATGAGTACCTAAGCGCAGAATGATCAGTGAAAATGGTGGTTTTGGACCCTAGTAGATAGGGACGAAATTTCTCTAAGGCAAACACTACTGCAAGAATTCCTTCTCAGTCATAGTGTAGTTCAATTGAGCATCGTTGAGAGTCGTACTAGAGTAGTATATCACATGCTGCTTGTTGTCAATGCGTTGTCCTAGGACAACGCCTATTGCAAAACCGGAAGCATCGCATATGATTTCGAACGGCTTAGACTAATCCGGTGCAGATATGATTGGTGCAGAAATAAGTTCTCTCTTAAACTTCTCCCAAGAATTCATACATTCAGCATCGAAAGTAAAGGACACGTTCTTAGCTAACAGATTAGTCAAGGGCCTAGCAATCTTGTTAAAATCCTTGATAAATCTTCAGTAAAAACCGGCGTGTCCTAAGAAGGATCTAATATCCTTAATGCATTTGGGCATGGGAAGCTTTACAATAACCTTAATTTTGGCTCTATCCACTTCAATTCCTTTCTTGGAGATTTCATCACCTAAGACAATTTCATATTTTACCATGAAGTGGCATTTCTCCCAATTCAGTGTCAGATTTTTCTCAGCACAACGTTGGAGGGTAAGTTCTAAATGGTGGAGACATTGAGTGAATGAATCTCCATAGATGGAGAAATCATTCATAAAGATCTCTAAGAATCGTTCAAGCATACCAGAGAAAAGACTCAACATGCAATGTTGAAACGTTGCTGGGGCATTGCATAAGCTGAAAGGCATTCGACGATAAGCAAATGTCCCAAATGGACATGTAAACGTAGTCTTTTCTTGGTCCTCAGGAGCAATAGGGATCTGGTTATACCCCGAGTGACCGTCCAAGAAACAGTAATACTCGTGACCCGCTAAACGTTCAAGCATTTAATCAATGAAGGAAAGTAGAAAATGGTCCTTACGAATTGCAACATTAAGCTTCCTATAGTCAATGCAAACTCGGATCTTCGTGGGAAGTCGAGATTGGACCAACTCTTTGTTCTCTTTCTCCACTACGATGAAATCGGATTTCTTTGGAAGCGCATGGACAGGACTGACCAATTGGCTATCAGAAATGGGATAAATTATCTCATTGACTAAGAGTTTTACAATTTCAGTATGAACAGCCTCTTGCGTTATAGGGTTTAACATACACTGCGGGTCTCTTTTAGGGGTGGCATCTTCACTGAGATGAATGCGATGTTGAACGATGGTGGGACTTAATCCCTTTTATCAGTCATAGTCCAACCAATGGCTTCCCTATATTTTCTTAGAATTACTTTAAGATCTTCTTCTTCCCCATCATTTAAATGGGAGGCAATGATGACAGGAAAGGTCTATTGTTCGCCTAGATAGACGTACTTGAGATGCACAGGTAAGGCTTTCAATTCTAAGGAAGAGAAAGGCTCACTGGAGGACTAGTCAAATTTGTTGGCTCTATTATTGGTGAAATAGGGTTCGAGGCCCAATTCACATCAGAATCGACAACCTGATCAAGATTAAAGTCGTCAGACTCTAACCCGAAGTCACACTCAGTTTCTAGTTCTAATTCTTCTCTATGTTCACTTGTTAAGTTCTCAATTAGGTTGACTTCAAATGTTTGGTCCTCAAGATCGCGGGGTTGTTTTCCTAGATTGAAGACATTGACTTCTCTAGTCATGTCCCCAAAGATTAATCTCATGGACCCATTCCTCAATTGATGATGGCATTGGCAGTAGCAAGGAATGATCGCCCTAGGATAACAGGAGTTTGAGCCCTATGATTGGAGTTGGACACAGGTTGTGTCTCTAGAACTAAGAAATTGACAGGGTAAATAAACTCCCCTACCCGAATCAGGACATCATTAATCTCCCCTTTTGGAACTTTTACTAAACGATCATCCAGTTGGATAGTGACTCGAGTTGGACTAAGATCGCCCAACCCGAGTTGTTGATAAACTGAGAATGGAAGCAAGTTGATACTTGCCCCCAAGTCAAGAAGTCCACGACTAATCTCAGCTTGTCCTATTGTGCAGGCAATGGTGGGATTACCTGGATCCTTGTACTTAATAGGGATCAGACCCGATAGTAGCTCACTAATGTTAGTGGCTAAGAAGACCTTTTTTGGTACATTAGTCTTTCTCTTCTTGGTGCACATATCCTTAAGAATCTTAGCATATGAAGGGACTTGTTGAATGGCATCAAGAAGTAGCACATTTATCTTCACTTGATTAAATATCTCAATTATCTTGTCTATGTGTGAATTTTGCTTGTTGTTTTTCAGCCTATTAGGAAATGGTACTATAGGCTGGTGCACCTGATGGTTGACTTATCTTTTTCAAATTCGTCAGATTTGGAAGGATTGGATTTAGATGAGGTGGATGCTTGATTGTGGTTGTGCTTGATGGGATTGGTTGGCGTTAACACTTGATTATTAACTTTCTTTCCTGACCTCAATGTATGAACAACATTACATTGATTTAATGATTGATCCTCAGCCAGATGAGCTTGTTGAGAATTCCTAGGATTGGTTACTGGTTGACTAGGCAAGGTACCCTTCTGTCTCTCATTCTGTGGAGTGGCTAGTTGGCCCATTTTGAACGTCTAACCTCTTTATAGTTTGCATGAGAGAATCTAGTTTTTCATGTATCTTTCCATGTTTCTCTCAAAGTCAGTCATTCTCCTTTTAGTGGAGGATTCTGGAAGAAAGATTGTGGAGCTTGGTTGGGAAAGTTTTGTTGATAGTTTGAAAAGTTGGGTGGATGGTTGGGAGAGTTATTGTGGAAATTAGAAAAGTTGGGTTGATGATTGGAAGAATTATTGGCATGATAGAAGTGGCTAGCATGATTTGATCGTGAGTGGTCATTGTTATTTTGGCTCCATGAGAAATTAGGGTGATTTCTCCAGTCAGGATTGTACGTTAGTGTGTAAGGATTATTGTTCGACCTTGAAAAGGCCGCATTCATCGGTTCATGGTATTGTTGCTGAGCCTGAAACATAGGGCACTTCTCGAACACATGATTCATGGCTTGACAATAAGTGCAGGCCGGAGTGGGAAATTGGTTTGGGCTGACTTGATTGACTGGACTTGGTTCCTTAGTTTCTAGAGCTTCCAGTCTTCTTGCTAGGTTAGCTAATTTAGCCTCATTAGCTATGGATGATTTGATAGAATGGAATGCTCCTTTTGAAGAGATGGAGTTTGGATTTCTAGAGGTTTCACTAGTAGGTTCCCATTGGATGGTCTTTTCAGCTAGGTTTTCATACAAATCCCATCTTTCATTTTCATCCTTCTGCAAAAATCTCCTTTGGCACATACTTTCTATGAGGGTTTTGGTAGAATAGTCTAAACCATCATAAAGAATTTGGCATTATCGCCATTTCTCTATTCCATGATAAGGAAATTGAACAAGGAGGTCTTTAAAGCGTTCAAAGTACCTCCAGAACGGTTCACTTGGTTCTTACTTGAATTGCATGATGGTCTTCCTAATGAGAGCGGTCTTATAAATTGGATAGAATTTCTTCAAGCAGACCTTGATGAAACCATCCCAAGATGTGATAGAACCGACCGCTAAGCTATAAAGCCATTTCTTTGCTAAGCCCTTAAGAGCGAAAGGGACAAATCTCAACCTAATAGCATCGTCTATAAGGTGTGGGATTTTCATCATTAGACATACTTTCTCAAATTCTCTTATGAAGAAGTAAGTATCTTCGGACTCTAAGCCGTGAAACTTGGGGAGTGTGTTGATGATTGAGGCTTGAGCTCAAAATTGTATTCACCAACTGATTGAAGTAGAATGCAAGATGGAAGTGAGGTTCTAATGGGATAGAACCTATCATGCAATGATGTTGATTGAGCCATTACCGGATCTGGTCTTAGTTCAAACTTGGGTGGTGATGTGTTTCTAGTCAACCAAGATGAATTAGGGTTTTTTGACCACACTTGCATACACAAACACAATCACAATCACAAACAGTTTACCAACAGTCAACAAGAGTAATCAACCAAGCCTAATCTAAGGTAACCTCGATCTAGACAACTCCTAACTGGTTGATTGTCCACAGGAGGTATAATGTAGACTTTGACCATAAGCAAATCAGCCAGGTCAGGGTAAGATTGGTGGGAGGTTATCCGTCAAAGACGTTCCTTAATTAAGTAACTACCAACCTTCAGGCTTTCGGCCTTTAATCCCCTTCCTAGACACTAATTTGGCAGAAGTCAAATTCTAACACCTTCCCCCTTAGGATAATCTCCTAGTGAGTTCGAGATGTCCCTAAGGCCAATGTCTATCAGATTTTACTTAGGCTTAGGTTGTGCGTGCTTGGAGATGGTTTGTGGGCTAAGGAAGGGTAATGACTTCCCCATCTTATCTTGAATTAGGTTTTGCCCTTAGAATTTATTGTGCAAAGTGTGTAAGATACAGAAAAGTAACATTCAAAAGCAAAGTATCTCCAGCTCTCTTCAACAGTAATTGTAAAATAAACGTAATTAGATAGATTCTTAGAATGCACATCTAAATGTTTTTTTAAGCAATTAACAATCACTCAAATTACTGTTGGATTAAAACAGGGATAGTGGATAGCAGATATAGTAAGAATATAACGTACAAAAACTTAATTTTTTTGCAAGCAATATGTCCTACAAAAAAAAATTTTAGTAGTCCAACGAAATTTTTAACTTTTACAACGCAATTTCTTGAAATTCTGTTTTCTACTTTCGAGAGTAGGGGCACAGAATTTTCAAGTCTTCTCTTGCAAAGCTTGAATGCTAGATCTGAATCTTGAAGTCCCTGAAACAACACACTAAACTTGTTAAAAAAACAAATACACCGTTCCCTCCCCGGTAACGACGTCAAAAATTGATTGTAAAAGATCAAAGAGTTAAGAAATTACAGTATAGCTTGTGGCTAATGGGTCGTGTCCATGAGGAGGAATGCGATGAAAGCTTTTTGGTGTTTTGTTAGTAACAAAGAATTGTGCTCGTTTTTTAATTGAAAAGAGAATGGAAAGAAGGGAGATGATTAAAAGAGAAATTGCAACTTGGAGAAGGCTTTGAAAAAGGTGAATTTTGTATAAAGTTTAAAAGTAATTTGTTATTTTTTTTAATGAAGAAGAAAATATGGGCTCACTATCTCACTACTCAATGATAGTGAGCCCATATTTCTCTTGAAAATCTTAATGCCTCAAGTTGATCATAGGCAAAACTTAAGATTGATTATAGAAAGTTTTAAGTAAAACACATAAGATGGTTGGAAGGTTAATTCTACTCTTTAAGAAATCGCCTTGAGTTGACTGTTAAATCATCAAGAAGTTCAAGTATGAGATAAAAACAAGTTCAAGAGACATTTTGAAAAAGAGATAGAAGTTAAAAATTCGAACCCATCCTCATGTGCCTTCAAGAACACTTTCAAGAAGAAAGGCTTAAGTTAGGCATGCAAATGATTCATTGGGTAATTTCATCCAAACCACTCGAAAAGAAGAGGGAACAGAGAGAGGAGTAATAGTGAGCCCAGAAAACCGATTTAGCTACTCATGGAAGACAAAGAACAATGTAAGTAAATAACACAAGACATACCGTAAAATGAGTGGAAGAAAATGTAGCTCGATTCTTGTATTGATGTCACTTCAATCTTCAAGTTACAAGCACTCAATTCCTCTCTCTCACAGGTATTTATACTGAACTGCAAATTGCAAAACAAAATATAACTTTTTCACTATCTAACAAAGAGCCTAAATTCTTAAAGAATAAACAAAAATTCTAATTCTAGTCTTCGCTCATTTTTCAGTAAAAACCCAAACTTTTATAGACAAAAACCCAGAGGGCAGAGAGTGAGGAGATAAGGGGAGCAAACGCTCCCCTTATCTCCACCAACAAGCTGCGGCTTGGATCGCGGATCCGCGGCCTGGATGTGGCCAATTGGCCACATCCAGGTGGAGGAACAGTTGGCGTGACTTTGGGCTTCCTTTTGTCTTGTTGGATTTACTGTTGCAGCTCCACGATTTGACGAAACGATCTTTGATTTGTTGGCTTCAACTACTTGATTTGGGAGGGTTCATTTCAACCAGTTTTCAACCTCTCTGATATGCCAAGATTGCCCTGATTCCTTGATTTTGAATTTATCCTGAATTAAATTAGAATTTGGTGGGCTTTTGGGCTTGTTTCTCTTTCTTTTCTTTTAGCAATTGGGCCTACATTTAACAAAGAAGAAGAAGACTTATTAATAGGATTTATTAGCTAAAAAGTATGGTAAGGTGACAATGTATATGAAATATATGTGACTGATCACACATATTAGAATAACTATCAGATCTTTTCTCAGAATTACATTACACATATATAAACGTGATTGAGTCACACATGATAGTTAAAGAAGATACACAGATATTAACTTTATGGCATGACCGTTTAGATCATCTTGGTTCAATATTGATGTGAAGAATTATTGTGAATTCACATGGACATATCTTAAAGGCCCAGAAAATCCTTCAAACCTATAAAATTTCATACGAGGCTTGTTCTCTTGGGAAATTAATCATGAGACTATTACCAACTAAAATAGAAACTGAATCACCTACATTTCTTGAATGTATTCAAGGTGATATATGAGGGCCTTTTCACGCACTGTGGACTATTCTGATACTTTATGGTATTGATAGATGCCTCTAGTAGATGGTCACACGTTTGTCTATTATCAACTCGCAATGTGGTATTTACGAGATTTCTTTCTCAAATAATTAGAATATGAACATAATTTCCTGATTATACAATCAAGAAAGGTAGACTTGATAATGCTGGTGAGTTCACGTCTCAGATCTTTAATGAATATTGTATGTCAATTGGGATAGCTGTTGAGCATCCCGTTGCTCATGTACACACATAAAATGATTTGGCTGAATCACTGATTAAACACCTCCAACTTATTACTAGACCATTAATAATGAGAAGAAAGTTTCCTAATGTGGGGTCATATAATTTTACATATTGCGGCATTAATTCACATCAGACCAAATACATATCATGAGTACTTATTGCAATTAGCATTTGGTCAAGAACCAAATATTTTTCATCTCAGAATTTTTGGTTGTACGGTATATGTACCGATTGCTCCACCGCAACGTACGAAAATGGGTCCTGAAAGAAGACTGAGAATATTTGTCAGGTATGAATCTCCTTCTACCATAAGATATCTTGAGCCTTAAGCCGGTGATGTTTTTATGGCTCAATGTGCCGACTACCATTTCAATGAGGTAATTTTCCCAGCATTAAGGGAAGAAAAGAAACAGCTGGAGAAGCAAATTACATGGAGTGAACCATCTTTACTACATCTTGATCTTCACACAAAACAATATGAGTCAGACGTGCAAAGATTATGCATTTATAAGAAATAGGAAATCAATTGCCAGATACATTCACTGATATAAAAAGAGTGACTAAATCATATAAACAAGCTGTAAATGCTCCTGCTCGGATTGATATCCCAAATGGACAATCCAAAAATGAAGTCACTAATGAGTCTAAGACACGCCTGAAGCGTGAAAGACCAATTGGTTCTAAAGATAAAAATTCTCAAAAAAAGAAAAAAAGTAGATAAGTATAATGACTTTAATATGGGGGAATGTGTTTTCAAAAAAATACAAAATAAGACAAATCAAGAGATAGAAAATCCTAAAGGTATAGAAAATCATGAGATCTCTATCGATTATGTCAATATAGGAGGATTATGAAACCGAAATGAGATGAAAAATATGGATGAAATATTTTTCTATTCCGTAGCATGTGATATACTTAATAGAAGTGAGGATCCTGAACTAAAATCCGTCACTTATTATCAAAATAGACATGATTGGACTAAATGAAAAGATGATATATAGGCTGAATTGAATTCGCTTAATAAGCGTAAGTATTTGGACATATTGTCCTCGCGTCGAAGTCGTGAGACCAGTAGGATACAAATGATTTTTATGTGAAAATACAATGAGAAAAATGAGATTGTGAGGAACAAAGCTCAACTTGTTACACAAAATTTTTCACAAAGACTTGGAATTGATTATGAAGAAATGTATTCTCCAGTAATGAATGTAATTACATATAGATATTTAACCAGCCTAACAGTTTCTAAAAATTTAGATATGCATCTTATAGATGTTGTTACAGCTTATTTATATAAATCGCTTGATAGTGATATTTATATGAAAATTCCTGAAGGATTTAAAATGCCTAAAGGCATCAAGTTCAAAACCAAAGAATTATATTCAATCAAATTACAAAGATCGTTATATGGGTTAAAACAATCAATACGTATGTGTATAATCGCTTAAGCGAGTATTAATTAAAAGAAGTATATGTGAATAATTCTATATGTCCATATGTTTTTATAAAGAACACAACATCCAGATTCATTATCATTACTATCTATGTTGAAGATTTAAATATCATTGGGACTCATAAAGAAATCCTAGAAGCAATGATGTATTTAAAGAATGAATTTGAGATGAATGACTTTGGGGAAACCAAATATTGTATTGGTTTACAGATTGAGCATTTTCAAAGTGGAATACTTTTGCATCAATTAAATTATACTAAAAATATCTTAAAATTCTTTAGCATGAAAAAAAAAATCTTTTAAGTACTCCAATAGTTGTAGATTATTGAATGTGAAAAAGAATCCATTTCGCCCTCGCGAAGATAATGAAGAGGTTCTTGGTCCGAAGTACTATACCTAAGTGTAACTGGAGCTCTTATGTATCTAGCTAATTGTACCCGAATATATATAGCATTTGCTAATAATCTATTAGTAAGATTTAGCTCATCTTCTATACGGAGACATTTGAATAGAATTAAGCATGCATTTCATTATCTTTGAGGAACAACTAATTTTGATTTATTTATTCTAGAGGATCAATACAAGAAATAATTGGTTATACAGATGCATGTTATTTATTAGATCCACATAAAGTCAAGTCTCAAAAAGGATATGTGTTCACATGTAGAGGTACGACGATCTCTTAACATTCACAAAAAGCAAACATTTATTGTCACTTCTTCTAATCATGCTGAAGTCATAGCACTCCATGAAACAAGTCGAGAAAGTGTATGATTAAAGCCTGTAATTGAACACATGTAAGCAACTTGTGGATTATCAGTCATAAAGATCCAACAGTACTGTTTGAAGATAATGCTGCATGCGTCGCTCAAATGAAAAAAAAGTTTATCAAAAGCGACTGAACCAAACATATATTTATTGAGTTCTTCTCATTCAGCCAAGAGCTTGAAAAGGATAAGAAAATAATATTCAATATATCCGATCAGGGATAATGCAGCAGATCTCTTCACAAAGGCACCTCCCGTTACAACTCTTAGAAAGCTTATTCATGATATTATGATGTGTTATCTGCGAGATTTATGAAGAACTACTCATGCCAATTTGAGGGGGAGTTACATAGCTGTACTCTTTTTCTCTTACTATGGTTTTGTCCCACAGGATTTTTCTGGTAAAGTTTTTAACGAGGTAACATAGAACACATATACAAAGATGGTATACTCTTTTCTCTTTCGTTATGATTTTATCCTACTGAATTTTCCTAATAAGGTTTTTAATGAGACATCATAAATGGTGGACAACCAAAGGGGAGTGTTATGAATATGGCCATCCAACATCCTCCATCATCCACCCACCATCCGTCAATAAATATGGTTACTATTAACTACATAGTAACCCAAAGTTTTTTTTATAAATAAACCCTTCCTGATTCATTTTAACGTACACTTCAGAAATCAATATAAATTTCTCATTTTACTATCTCTCTAGAATTTTCTGTCTCAGTGTTATAGTTTCTCAGATTTTACAACAATATCTTTTTTTACTTCAATGTTGTGTAGCACTATCTGCCATTGGGGTGGGCTTAGCCCAATGGATCAATTCGTGATGTTTAGACCCGAAGTCCACTTATAGTACTTGGGTCCAAGCCCACAGACCAAATAATATAGAGGTAGACTTGTGTCCTTCTAAAAAGGATTTGAGTCCGAATCCTTCCAACTCAAATATAACCCTCTGACATTCGAATATAAGATCAACTCCGTTGAAGTTGATGTATTTTATTTTAATCATTTATAAACTAAAAATCAAGTGTTTTGAATACTTTTTGCCCATCCATCAAGCGACACAAAACGGACGGCCGAAAGTAGTGAGTTGGATAGATCTATGTCTTTAGACGTACAAATTCTCGATCCGGCATTTTCATTATGATCTAAACACTTAAAAACACCTATAAACCAATTTTGGTTAGGTTTCAAATATTCTACACCGTTAAAATAACCAACTCATTATTTAGGCCGTCTGTTTTTTCCCTACTTGATGGATGGACAAAAGGTATTCAAAATACTTGATTTTTAGTTTATAAATACTTGAAATAATATAGATTAACTTCAACGGAGTGGATCTTGTATTCGAATGTCGGATGTTGGTATTTGAGTGGGAAAAATTCGGCTTCAAATCTTTTTGAAAGGACACAAGTCTCTCTCTATGTGTGTATACATATATACATATACATATGTATATATATAGAGAGAAATGTAAATCAACTGACACAGGAGGCAACTCCCTCCTATGTCGCACTCAAAAATCATATTTTCCGAGTGAATTTTTAAGATCCGACCGCACATTATCATATTCATATTCTAAGATATACACATATAAAAAATCAAGTGATTTGAAATACGTTTACTCATTGATCTAATCGTTCCATTTTGTTCTATTGTTAAAAAACCGTTAATGTTTGAACCCAAAGAAAATAGAGTAAACAAACTTCAAATCACTTGATTTTTTATATGTGTATATCTTAGAATATGAAGATGATAATTTGCGGTCGGATCTTGAAAATTCACTCGGGAAATTGATTTTTGAGTGCGACATAGGAGGGAGTTGCCTCCTGTGTCAGCTGATTTACATTTCTCTTTCTCTCTCTCTCTCTATATATATATATATATATATATATATATATATATATATATATATATATATATATATATATGGGCTTACTGTACCTCAGCCTGCGGGCTGAGAGAGTTTTCTCAGCCTGGCGGGCGTGGCAACATCACCGCCCCACATCTGTTAAAAAATTTGGCGGACAAAATCCTGTAAAATCCCGCCCAATTTAATGCCAGTCACCTCAACATTGTATTTTCCGAAAATACCCTCCATCACAACCTTTTACCTTATTGTAAAAAAATTGTCTTCCAAAAAAATTTACAGCTCTAAAACTTCAACCGGCGGTTCTGATCCAATTAGTTCTTTTCCTTCAAAAATTTCATCCGTTTTTTGAAAAAAAATATTTGCAACTGATGGCGCCTAAGAAATCATCCGTCGAAAAGGTACTACAAAATTAATATTTTCAAAAATTTTAGGGTTTTGTGTATTTTAATAGTTTTAAATTTTTTCAAGATTTATTTCTGAAGTCGCATGTTTTTTTAAATTTTTTTTAAATATTGGAAACATGGTCGCAATTACGAAAGAGATTTTCAAACTTTAGACGATAAAGGTCCTATTTTTGAAAGTTTTATTATTACTTCTATTTTTACTGTGTCGCAGTTCAGATCTGTGTGACTTTGGAATTTTTTTTTTTTTACCTTTCCTTGTAGATGAATGCGACGTAGGTCGCAGTATATGAAATTTACTTTTTTTTTTCTCACATACTGACGACATGGGGTCGCAGTTGTTTAAATAAGAGTTGTAGTCTCAAGTCTTCACCAAGGTCGCAGTTTATTTTAAATAAATGTTTTTATCAAACTTGTGTCGCAGTTATTTCTTTTGAACTGTAGTCTTATGCGACCTTGGTCGCAGTGTTGGCCCTGGTCGCAGTTGTTTTGATTGCACTGTAGTCCTATGCGACCTTGGTCGCAGTGCGACCTTGGTCGCAGTACATGTAGTGCGACCCTAGATTGCAGTGTAGTCCTGGTTCTAGTTGTTTTTTTTTGCAATGCATGACTGCGACCGAGGTCGCAGTTTGTTAAAAAACAAATATGCTTTTTATTCCCTTATAATTTTTAAATAATCATTGGTCTAAAGTGTTTAATTTTTCTTCCTACGTAGGTAAACAACAGATACAGGTTCGTCCTCTGAGATCAAGCATAAACCAATGTGCCAGTTAATGAAGAAATTTAAAAGTACATACAGCCTGATTTCGTAGAGGCGATGAAGAATACCCCATTTGGCCCAATCTTCATGGCGTTCTACAATGAAGAATTTGGGGCTGAGAAAGCTCTAAAATCAAACGTTGCCGTACTGCGTATTTTAGACCAGTATGACAGGAATACAAGGATCTTTACAATTGGGGGCAAAGAGATTGAGTTAACAGTGGAGGATGTTGCCCTTACTTTTGGTCTACCTGTCAATGGGGTAGATTTTGTGATGAATAAGACATGTACGATGAAAGATAGAGGGGTTATAAACATTTTTTCCCCAATATAAAGAAGATCACAAAAGTATCTATTGAAGATGCTTTGGATGATCTTCTTGTCAAGAGAAGGAAGAGGGATATATTAGATGTGACACCGGATGAACAATCTAAGCAGCAATTGTCTATAAATAAAATTATAAGAGACATAAATAGACTTGCAGCTCAAGACTTTACCACATTAGTCATCTTGTACATGTCGGCCACTCTTTTCTTCTCTGGCAGTAAATGCACGGTGCCGTGGTATATTGTGGAACAGATTGCCAATATGCAACTGATGAGGACAATATGCTGGGCAAAAGCTGTTTGGCAATTCCTGATTGACTCAATGGACATCTTCAGGCAAACCACGTACGAGCTGCAAGGATGCTCCGTGCAAATTATTGTAAGTAGAAATCTCAAATTTGGCCAACATTGTATGAAATTTACCCATAAATTGAGAAATTTGTGGAAACTAATTTAATTTTTAATTTTTGCAGTATTGGCTGTGTGAGAGGGCACCTATTTTTGAGCAGAGGTCTGGTTTGGAGGAAAAAACCCCACGCAATAAGATGGGACCTCCAAAATATTGGCAGATCTCTACTTGAAGTTGATCTAAAAAGATTGACAGCAATATTGTAAGTTAAACTTCTTTTTATGTATAGTACAAATAAAATGCGACCATAGTCGCAGTATTGAGCTGCAACTTTCGCAGTTCGTTTTTGGCCTGACAAATAATGTGCGACCATGGTCGCATTCTCTTGAAAATACCCTTTTCAACAGAAATGCGACCATGGTCGCAGTGTTGAGCTGCATGTCTTGGCAGATAAATTTATGCACGACAAAACATACTGCGACCATGGTCGAATTCTTATCCAAAAATATTTCATAATTAAACTGCGACCATGGTCGCAGTATCATTATTTCATTGTTTTATTTTTAGCTTACCTTTTTCTGTTTATTTTCAGATTTTGAGTCGAATGGCCAACATCTCTAATGATGAAAAAAATATGGTTGGCCTTCCTGTTGAAGGGGAAGAGGATGAGGAAAAGAAATAGCAGAAGATGAAGGTGAAGATGAAGGTGAAGAAGAAGAAGAAGAAGAAGGTCAAAGTGAAGGAGATAAAGGAGGCCATACATGTAATGAGGCTGACATCCCGGCGGAAAAGGAGCCAGAATCGGCTGAAACGAGTGAGCAAGAACCAATTTTTGAAGGTTATTTGCCACCTCCACCGGATGTTCAAGCAGCAGAAATAAAACGATTGAGGTCTGCAAATCAGCACTTGAGAGATTATGTTTCTCAGCTTGAAAAAAAAATTGAAAATATGGAGACTGAGAAAAGACTCAAGGCTGAATTAAAATTAAAAGAAGAGAAAAAAGAGAGAAGAAAAACCAAAAAGGCAACAGGAGAATAGAAGAAGGGAAGAGGAGGAGAATGAAAGGAGGAAGAGGAAGAGGAAGAGAAAGAGAAGGAGAAGAAGAGGGAAGAAGAGAAGGAAAAGGAGAACAGGAGGAGAGAAGTGGAGGAGAAGGAGAAGGAGAATAGAAGAAGGGAAGAGGAGGAGAATGAAAGGAGAATGAGGGAAGAAGAGGAGAAGGAGAAGAAGAGGAGGGAAAAGGAGGAGCAGGAGAAGGAGAAGCGGAGGAGGGAAGAGGAGTTGAAATTTAATATTTTGATTAATTTGATTAATACTAATTTTTGTTCCTATTGACATTGCAGAAAGAAAGATTATTAGAGATTTTTGAGATTCATTTCAAAAAAATAATGAGAAAAATTAAAATAAAATACGCAAAATGCCCCCAACAAGCAAACAGGTATATAAATTTTTGACATCTAATTTCATTTCATATTTTCTACTTTTTTGGGTACAAAATCTAATTTCATTTAATGATTGCTCTATGGAAATTTCAGTATTGATTGCGCTATATATGTATGCAAGTACATGGAAAGCATAGCGTCTGGCTATCATCTATTAGCTGTTGATGCTGTTACGGTTGATGGTGTACAGAAACTAAGAAGTGAGCTTGCATACATGATACTTGCAGATGTAGAGAAGAGTTGGGATGAAGAAACAGACATTATATGACATACGACATATGAAGACTGATAGTTGACAAATTATTGATATACCACAATTTTTTTTATAAATGTAAAAAATATTTCAAGTGCAATTCATTGCATAATTTTTTTGTTGTATTGATTTAATTTATACACATTTCTATACATTTATTTATTATAAGTTCCATTGATTATTTACAGTCTTCATTTGTTACAACTTGGCTTTTACTATTGCGTACTGATGTTAGAAACAAACATGCCTTCAGTAATTGTGTTAATCAACAACAACACTGCGACCTTCGTCGCTATGCGTGTTAATATAAGGAAACACCTACCTAACGTACAGCGACTTAAGTCTTCACCATCTCAAAATTCTAAAAAGAAGGTTGCGACTTTGGTCGCAGTTGATAGCCGCAGCCTTAGTAAAATACAATGCGACTTTGGTCGCAATTGATGGCGGCAATGTTTTAATCAACAATAACACTGCGACCTTGATTGCTATGCGTGTTAATATTAAGGAAACACATACCTAACGTACTGCGACTTAAGTCTTCACCATCTCAAAATTTTAAAAAGAAAGTTGCCACAGTTTATAGCCGCAGTCTTAATAAAATACAATGCGACCTTGTTCGCAGTTGATGGCGGCAATGTTTTAATAAACAACAACACTGTGACCTTGGTCGCTATGCGTGTTAATATAAAGGAAACACCTACCTAACGTACTGCGACCTAAGTCGCAGTACATATAGTGCGACCCTAGATTGCAGTTGCTGGCCATCTTTATCAATAACAACACTGCGACCTTGGTCGCAATTAACCATGTACACTACGACCAAAGTCTCTGACTACATTATGTACAAAAAAAATTAAACTATAAAGAAGAATTTTGTAGCATTAAAACTTTAAAGTACAAGTACATACAAAAATAATACAGTAGAATCAAAGAATGATAATAAATCTGATTATAATTACACGCCAGTGTCAGAATGCGACTTAATCTCTCTACACTGTGCGACCCTGGTCGCACTTCATAAAAAATTAAAGTCTTTGTTCCTTCGAGATGGAGGCAACCCAAACCTACTTCTTCTGCCAATAAAATAAATAGTAAGAATTTTAAAGATTAATCGTTATAAAAAAAATGATTAACAGGTTTAATGTAATATACCATTAACGGACAACCAGTCCTGTAATGGCCCAGCTCTTGGCAGTTACCACATCTTCGATGCTTAACTTCCTTCTGATATATAGAATCTTCAAAACCAGACTTAAGCCTGGATGCAGCTCTAGGTCTCCCCTTGGTTGGTACAGGACCAATTGGATCACGTATATTCAATTCTTCACCATCTCGCAATATGACAACGGATCCACTGGAACCAACGGCAGTCTTAGGATGTGATGAATGATCATTTCCTGACATTGCTCTGTATTCTCTAGTGGTATTTTGGGCAAAACTTTCCAAAACTCCCTACAACTTTGAAATATTTTCATCAGAATCAGCGACCATGTCCAGAATTGCATTAAATTTTGAACGAACTGTCCACAATCTAGCCGTCCGTGGAGTGCCTTGGCTGGGAAAAGGCCTCATGCCATTTTCAATTGCAACGTTTTTGTAACGAGCATCCAACCTCCATCTCTGAAGTATATATGATTCCGGTATATGTGTAACGTGATTGCGCCACAAAATACACAGAATATGTCTACATAGGATACCCTCTGTTTCAAATAACGAGCAACTGCAAGAAACATGAAGTTCCTCTCGCTTATCATAACTGACCTTTTCCCAACTGTCTTTTGATTCTGAAAAATTACCAACCAAATATGTTGATCCAGGTTTGTCCTGTTCCACCTCTTCTGAAAACAGTGTCATTACAACTGCCCATTCCTTTTGGAACAACTGAAAAATCTTCGGTGTATACAACTTCGAAACTTGTATCTCATATGGATTGGTTGTACAATTGGGCACAGAATTCAAACCCCTAAAATCTTGAAGAGATTCAGATGCACGACGGGAAGCAACGGCTTTATCATATTGGTGAACAAATTCCACTAGTTTAGTGTTTGAGTTAACAAAACCATCAAAGAAGGAATTAATACTCTCGGACCTCTGACTGGTTGTCATTCCAGCAGAGAAAACATCCTTGAGATATGCATTAACCCAATGTCCACGAAGCCTGTACATCTTCATCAACCAACTGCCATCTTCTTCTTCTAACTGATATTTTTCACTCATCAGACGCCATCGTTCCTCACAAGTGCTTATATCGCGGGAGGTGTACCAAGCATGGAAATCGGAGACCATATCTTCTCCATACTTGTTAGCCATTGGGATTTGTTGCTCGGCAATATGTTTCCGTACATGCCAGAAACAGTAACGGTGCCGAGACGTCGGGAAAACAATCTTGATGGCCTCACCAATCTGCGCATCCTGATCAGTAATAATCAGCTTCGGTTCAACTCTCCATGCATGCACTTGAGCCATTTTTGGAATAACCAAACAAAAGTATCCCTCTGCTCATCAGCAAGCATTGCACAGCTGAACAAAATTGACTGCCGGTGATGATTTACTCCAGTGAATGGAGCAAATGGCAAGCTCAAGTGATTAGTCCTGTATGTGGTGTCAAAAACGATCACATCACAGAAGCTCAGATACGAGGAAATAGCTCTTCCATCAGCCCAAAAAATGCTTCTAAGTGTGCCCACGTTATCAACTTCACTTGAAAAGAAGAATTCTGGATCGGTCTCGGCTTTCTCTTGAAAATATTTGATAATAGCAATAAACTCATGACCACAGTTATTTCTACGTTGACGAGTGAAATCAATAACTTGTTGAGGGCGCACTTCTTCACAGCCTTCTCCCTGGCTCATTGCATTAACAACGCGGGAAATATTTGAAGGCCGCATTCCAACATCAACCAGATTGCTCATAATGCTTCTGCTAATTGTTGAACGATGAGTCTGGTGAGAGTAATGGTGATGTACCTTATCCGGGCTAGACAATTCATGTGAATGAGTATCAACAAATTTTGTGATAACCCAATATCGACTTGAGTCCAAAAATAAACGAAGACGGATATGCATCTCAGCAGGACAAGATACTCTAGTGTTAACTCGACGATGCACTGTAAGCCCCTCTTGTCTTTTGTCACACAACTTCTTCAGCCCTTCCTTGTTGCAGCAAAATCTTCTGCAAATAATCTCATGAGGAGGCTTCCGTGACTTATCTGTACTTTTTCTTCTCACGCTAAAACCTCTATTCCTTGCAAAACAATTGTAGAAATTGTATGCTTCCATATGCGACAGGAACTGTTTCCCTATAAACTTATCTGAGCTTCCAGACATTTCTGCATGTGCATTCATATCCTACAAAAAGAATTTACACGAATTAAATGAATATAAATATTTTTTAGATATCACTGTATTCTAAAATATAAGTTATATAAATGCGACCAAGGTCGCATAATAGATGAAAACAATTTACTTCTTATCAGCTGTTGCGACCAAGGTCGCAGTTATCCGTATGAGAAGAAATCTATATTACTTCTTACTAAAGACTGCGACCTAAGTCGCAGTAAATAAAAATAAGATTTCACATACGGCATGAAATCTATAATACTCCTTATTGAAGACTGCGACCTAAGTCGCAGTAATCAGTATGTGAATAAATCTATATTATTCCTTACTAAAGACTGCGATCTAAGTCGCAGTTATCCGCATGTGAAGAAATCTATATTACTCCTTACTAAAGACTATGACCTAAGTCGCAGTTATCCGTATGTGAAGAAATATATATTACTCCTTACTAAAGACTGCGACCTAAGACGCATACCCTAGAAAAAAAGAATTCACAGCTGGAGATTATTTTCAAATAAGATTGCGACCGAATATTAAAACGGTCGCAGTACCTCATAGTCTAAAGAGATAACATTAAATATTTAAGAAATTGTTTTTAAAATAGATATAAACAATTAAAACCTGTTGATCGGCATGCAGAGATGTCAACCCTTCAAGATTTTCAATATTCTGAGAGAAAGTAGAACCAGATGCAATATCTTCCATATTAAGATCGCCGGTATACTGCTCAGACGTCGACATTAAATATTTTGCAGAAAAAAATTGATCTCAAAAGATTTTATATTTTCAGAAAAAGTTTATCGCAGACTGAAAAGGTGAAACTAGATCTTTCAAAAAGAGGTCAGGAAATAGGGTGAAAGTAATTTATATCATATAAAGAGCGGCAAAAAATAAAAGGGGGGAAAAATAATAATAAACAATAAGGAAAAGTTATCATAAGGGGTATTTGGTAATTTAACTTCTACCTAAAAGCGGGCCGCAAGTCAGTGAGGTGACAAATTGAGCCACGTCACCGTAGGCTGAGAGAATACTCTCAGCCCGCGGGCTGATATACATTTTTCTCTCTCTCTCTCTCTCTCTCTCTCTCTCTCTCTATATATATATATATATATATATATATATATATATATATATATATATGTATATATATATATGTACATATATATATGTATATATATATATAGATATATATATATATGTACATATATATATATATATATATATATATATATTATATATATATATATGTATATATATATGTACATATGTATATATACATACATATGTAGATATACATACATATGTAGATATATACATATATATGTACATATACATATATACATATGTATATATATGTATATGTACATATAGATATACACATGTATATATATGTATATGTACATATATATATATATATATATATATATATATATATATATATATATATATATATATATATATATATATATATATCACAGGACGCAACTTCCTCCTATGTCGCACTCAAAAATCAATTTCCCGAGTGAATTTTCAAAATCCGACCGCACATTATCATCTTCATATTCTAAGATATATACATATAAAAAATCAAGTGATTTGAAGTTTGTTTACTACATTTTTTTTTGGTTCAAACATTGACGGTTTTTTAACAATAGAACAAAATGGAACGATTAGATCAATAAGTAAACGAACTTCAAATCACTTGATTTTTTTATATATGTATATCTTAGAATATGAAGATGATAATATGCGGTCGGATCTTGAAAATTCACTCGGAAAATACGATTTTTGAGTGCGACATAGGAGGGAGTTACCTCCTGTGTCAGCTGATTTACATTTCTCTCATATATATATGTATATATACATATGTATATATGTATATGTACATATATATGTATATATACATATATACATATGTACATGTATATATACATATGTACATATATACATGTATATATACATATGTATCTATATACATGTATATGTATATATGTGTATATATATTATATATATGTATATATGTATATATATATATATATATATATATATATATATATATATATATATATATATTTATGAGATAGCATACATATCTCTTAGTTTATAAACAGTAAACAAATTCTGGTTGTAATGACTAGATTCAAATGATTTGTCAATGCGGCTTGCATCTTATCATGTACCGAGCAAAATGAATGGATGTTGGAGCTTGTATAATGAGATAAATAGTAATTAAATCAATTAATGAGATGAGTTGTATTGTGCAGACGGATACATGTATAGTACTATATTCTTAATAATTTAGGTAGTTGGGCGTGGGCCACCTACCAGTAGTCCTTACCTCACTATAAGAACTATTTATTTCGACTGGAAATAGATAGATGAATTGTATAGGTGGAGTGGAATTGATGAGTTCAATATTTTTCTGTGTGCGATGGAGATAGGAACATAATAAGTTGACAACAAAGGGAGCATGTGAGGGTGAGAAGCTCTGCCAACCTTTGCTTTTATTTATCGAGAGAAGGGAATCCTATACTTGGCATTTGCTCACAACCTTTCTCCCAGAAAATAGAAAAAAGAAAAAGAAAAAAAATAAAGAAGAAGAAGAAGGGAGAGTGCCTGGTAATTATTATTATTATTATTATTATTACTACTACTACTACTTACAACACACACATATATGCAAAACAAATTAGTTTGACTTGGTCCATATTAGTTCAATTTATTAGTCTGTGGTTTTAATAACAAAAAAAATTCTTTTCCTACTCACTTATAGTTATCTATACACTTTTTATATAAGACTAACACTAGTGTATCTCTTGAATAATATTAATTTTTCTCATTATCACATGTATTATTCTTACATAAAAAAGTGTGTAGGTTGTCAGCGTGTAAAAAAAAAGTATTTCTTTAATAACAAAGATGGATAGCCTGCATCTGGTTTCATAAGCAAGTTTGCTATGTGCAGTGGGTAATTTCTAGGGAATTTATCTACACACCAAAATATGGGGAGTAATCAAAAAATTGTAAAAATCAAATCAATGCAAACACAGATATTGATGTGGAAACCCAAAGAGGAAAAACCATGGGGGGAGAGAGAGATATGAGATTTCACTATATTTTAGGGAATATTACAGTGGTTATCGCTCCAATCTCATGCACTAGGGTTTCTGAGTTGAATTCATCTCCTCCTCCGCATTGGAAGGGGCATGCTATTTATACAGGCAGTGTCTGTTGGATAAGACTTGTAACATCCCGTCCCCGAAATACGTACCTATATACGTATCCTGATTTTTCGATCATATTATTTATTTTCTTGTATTTATTTATGCTCGTATAGTGATACTACTTGATTTGGCCTTTTCGATAATCAGATTTAACCGATTTCAATTTCAATCACTGTTTAATAATATTTGAGATTTTTCATGATTTTTCGGATTTTTTCTGAATTATTTCTATAAAATCTTTAAAATCGGTATCGAATGGCACCACCAATTGATTCTCGGAATTTTAAATTACAAGCAGAGTCAAATTTCTGGAAACCACTTTACATTTTTTCTTAAAATAATATTTACTATCTTAATGCATTTTTTGAGATTTTTCTGAATTTATCAAAATCCGGGTAGATTCGGTGTCAACTGATATCGATGATTGATTTCAGGATTTTTAATTTGAAAATGTGATTGAATTTCTTAAATCTGATTTCACCATGATCCTCAGTATATTAGTTATTTTTGAGAATTTTTGGGAATCTTTTCGAGATACTTGATTTTTGGGCGTTTCTAGTATTTTTTTGAAAATTTTCCGCATCCGCTACTAATCCCGGGAATTTCACCATTCAAATTATTTCTTCTTTTTTTCCAACTTTTTTTTCCTTTTTCCATTTTCTTTTCCTTTTTCTTTTTTTTCCTTTCCTTTTCCTTCCAACAACTTCCAAACACTTCTACTTTCTTCTAAAACATTCTTCTGTCTTCTATAAAAATATCTGCTCCAAAATATCTAAATCACTCATCACCCTCTCCCATCACTAAGGCCGGCCAAAGCCATCTCACCCCTCTCCATTTCAAAAAAAAACTCAGTAACTCTTTTCCTTCCCCTTTTCCTTTAACAATAAACTCCAAATAAACACCATTACCTTCTCCTTTAACCTTCCTTTCTCCATCTGAAAAACCCTAAATTACCACTTCTCTTTCAACTCCACAACAACTACAACTCCAACAACTCCGTACCATCATCTTCTTCCTCCTCTGTCTCCTCCCACGTCACCATAACCATAAAAAATCCACCATCCAAAATAATCTCCATCTTCATCTCCTAAAATCAACACCACCTACAAACCCTTTACAAACACACCACCCACACCCCCTCTCCTAGGCTGGCCACCACCCCAAGTTAGAGGCCGACCAATACCTCTCCGACAACATCTTCGGTGACCATTCTAGCAACAACTTCACCATCTTCACCAACATCATCACCACCATTACAACCCCTCCATCATCATCACTATCTCTTATACTTTCCTCTCCATCACTACCATCTTCACTTTCATCATCACAAGAATGCCCCTATCACCATTATGCCAGCCTCTAACATCACCTCCTTCAAACTCCTTTTCATTCCCTTCAAAATATAACTCCTCCAACACCACCAACTACTACCACTACCAACACCATCACCTTTCCTTTCACTTCTCCTCCTCTTCCTAGGCCGGCCACCCCTAGTGGCTGACGCACCACCCTAAGGGCCGACGGCTACCAAGGGGCCAAGCCCCATTCTCCTTCTCTCGCTTCCTGTGTTTCCCAGAATCCACGGCGTTTCCCTTGGAATTTGTGTTTTAGGCGAGTGTTTTTCTCATATTATTGAGCTTGTATTTGATTGGAATTGTGTTGTATTCTGTGCACATGTCATGACTTGTATTGAACTGATGTACTACAATGCTTGTAATAGTGTATATAACATTATACTTATACATGTGTGGTACTAACGGTACATGTACCCTTGTACAGACTCTGGGTTTCTGCCCACTCCCGAGCTGGCTACCCAATATGTGTTAGGCCTTGTACCCTTATGGGTTTTGTGGTAGATACTGGGAGTACGCTTAGACTCCGAGCGTACTCTAGCCTTCGGGCTTTCATTCAGCCCATTCCCGGGCTAGCTACCCAATAGGTTTTAGGCCATGTACCTTTATGGGTTTCGTAGTAGCTATCAGGAATGCGCTTAGACCTTCTGGGTCATCTTGCTCTGCTTGGTAGGCATGCTTAGCATTCAACACTTTATCACTAGATTTGCCAAACTCTGCCAGATTTTAATTTTAAGCCAAGTCGTCGCGGTAGCTCCGCCAAGCGCTTTAGTGATTAAACACTATTTGTTGTCCATGCCTCCAACTTACTTCGCTCCACTTGGATATTGTCTGCTTGCTAACTGCCTGCTTGATGGTTAGTATCTGCTATCGCCTGACATGCTTTCACTTGATATGTTAACTCTTAACATGCTATCACCAGATACCTGCTTGCTATCACCTTCTATCCAACATGATATGCCTGACTTATGATTATGACTTTATGAGAATGTTAAACTGATCTCCTGATAGTACTCCAGTATACCTGATACCCCTGACATGCTCCTCCACATTCATGTAATGTAATCTGATAGTTACCTAATAAATCATAAAAAAAAAATAACTTACATCGGATCGGGAAAAACTTACGAATTTCAATATATGTTCATGTTTACAGTGGTATTAGGTATATTATGCAACTAAATCTTTCAGTTCGACCTTAGGGACTCCGAGTGACCGAGGGGAGTACTGGCTTCCTACCTCTTGATACCATCCTGAAAAGGGCATCCTATAAGACCCCCTGAATGCCTCGCGGTAGGTTCCATACTCCTGCAATGGAACAATCCTGGGTCGTGATCTCGGGTATGCATGGGACCCACTGTAACCATTGTTCATTGATACCCCCGTTAGTTTCCAATAATAACCTCGGTTTACTCAGATGTGGATGTATGTGTGCTGGGACGCTGTTTGATCGGTCACAGATATTGCATATATATTGTCACATTACCATGTTATTATCTAATAAATCCTATTGATAAGTTTTATTTTTATTTAATAATGTGTAAGCCCCTTGCTAATGGAGATGGAAGAAATTAAGCCCAAAAGCCCGCTTTAATTCTGATTTTAATCTCTATTAAAGAAGGGACGAAAAATCAGGAGGATAAAGACAATTCCTACTAAAAATCAATGCAAATCAAGGGAGATAAAATCGGTTGAAAATTAGTTAAATTCAAATTTTCAATAAATCCAGTTAGTTAACCGAAGATCAACGGAGAATCGTCAAAGACAGAAGGTCAAAATGTCAAATCTTTTTGGATAAATGGAAAGAAAATCAAAAATCGAAGAATCGCAACCCTTGATTTGGCCAAACGGCCACATCTGGGCCACAGATCCGCGGCAAAAGCTGAGGATCCGTGGCCTTGTTGGCTGGATAGGGGAAGTGTTAGCTTCCCCTATCTTCTCACGTTCTCTCCACTCAGATTTTTGGCTATAAATAGTATATTCCACGAAAAAAGGCACCGAAGACTAGTTTAAGTTTATCTCTTTTTTTTAGGGTTTAGGTTCATTGTTAGATAGTTTATAAGAAGTTATATCTCACTTCTTAATCTGTAGTTCAGTTCAGAAACAAAGTGAGAGAGAGAAAGAGTGATTGTTATTTGAAGTTGAAGTGACATCAATAAAGATTCGTCGGACTTCTTCTCTTCTCCAACTCACGGGTATGTTGAATTTCAATTTAATTTTTCTTTTTAGTAATGAGTAGCTAAATATCTTTTTTCTGGGCTCATTAGTCGCTCCTCTCTAGTATTGATTCTTGATCGGTATTATTGAAAAGACCCAACTGAGTCATATGAATGCCTTAAACTAAGTCTTGCTTATTGCGAGTGTTCTTAAAGGCACATGAGGATGGGATTGGATTTTATGGAACCAAGACCATATAAATTTATTTTTATCATGCACTAACTTATTCTCCCCTTTTTGTCATACATCAAAAAGGGTTAGGAATCACATGTTTAATCAATAATACAAACATTAAGTTCTCCACAAATAAACGAAAATCTAGCAAAATCAAGAGGTTTAGTGAAAATATCGGTTAGTTGCAAATCCGTAGAAACATAATCAATATCTATATCTCCTTTCTCAAAATGATCTCTAAGAAAGTGATATCTAATCTCAATGTGCTTGGTCTTACTATGTTGATTTGCATTCTTAGTCATGAGTATAGTACTAGTATTATCACAAAATATTTTTATATGATCAAAATGCAAATTAAAATCAAGGAGAGTATGTTTTATCCAAAGGACTTGTGCACAACAAGCCCCGCGGCAACATACTCCGCCTCGGCAGTTGAGAGTGCTACGGAATTTTGTTTCCTAGAGGACCATGAAACAAGACAATTACCAAGAAATTGACATGTCCCACTAGTACTCTTTCTATGTACTCTACAACCCGCATATAGTCGGCATCCGAATAACTCGTCATTGAGAAATCTCCGATTTTCGGATACCATAGACCCATCCCAATAGTGCCCTTAATATAACGAATAATGCGTTTTACCGCAATAAGATGGGACTCTTTAGGACACGATTGAAATCTAGCACAAAGACACACACTAAACATGATATCCGGCCTACTTGCCGTTAAATATAAAAGACTTCCTATCATGCTTCTATATAATTTAATATCAACATTTTTACCTTGGTCATCTTTATCAAGCTTGGTTGTAGTTGCCATGGGAGTGTTGCAAGTCTTTGAGCCTTCAAGTCCAAACTTCTTTACGAGTTCCTTTGCGTACTTGGCTTGACTTATGAACGTCCCGTTTTGCAATTGCTTGATTTGGAGTCCAAGAAGAAATTGAGCTCACCCATTGAAGACATTTCAAATTCAAGTTGTATGACCTTTTCAAAATCCTTGCATAAAAGCTCATTAGTAGAACCAAAAATTATATCATCTACATAAATTTGCACAATTAATATATCATTATCAACATGCTTAGTAAATAGAGTTGTGTCTACTTTGCCTTTAACAAAATCATTTGAAATTAGAAAACTAGAAAGCCTTTCATATCAAGCTTTAGGAGCTTGTTTCAATCCATATAAAGCTTTATCAAGTTTAAAAACAAAATCGGGATGAACATGATCAACAAAACCGGGAGGTTGAGAAATAAAAACTTCTTCATTAATAAAACCATTCAAAAATGCACTTTTCACATCCATTTGAAAAAGTTTAAAATTTTTGAAAGATGCAAAAGCTAGTGTCATCCGTATGGCTTCAAGCCGTGCTACGGGTGCAAAGGTCTCCTCAAAGTCAATTCCCTCAACTTGAGTGTAACCTTGGGCCACTAACCTAACTTTATTCCTAATGACATTTCCGGACTCATCCATCTTGTTTCTAAAGATCCACTTAGTACCAATTATTGGTCTATCGTGGGGCTTAGGAACAAGGTGCCAAACTTGGTTGCGCTCAAATTGATTGAGTTCCTCTTGCATGGCAAGCAACCAATATGGGTCCGTCTCGGCTTCGAGAATGCCTTTGGGTTCAAAATGAGAAATGAAAGCAAAGTTACCACATAGGTCATGGAGTTTGGAACGCGTTGTGACTCCTTTAGATGCATCACCCAAGATGAGCTCCTTAAGATGATTTGTAGCGTATCTCCAAGCTTTAGGAAGCGGTTGAGAGCTTTCCTCTTTATCCTCTTGAACATCACCAGTTGATTCTTGATTTTCTTCTTGAGCGGGTGAGTCCTTCAAGGATAGTCTCTCCATGTTTTCACCTAATGGTTCAATCTCTACAACATTCTCAACAACCACATTAGATTCTTCAAACTTAACATGCATGGTTTCTTCAATAGTAAGTGAAGATCTATTAAATACTCTATATGCTTTGCTAGTAGAAGAATATCCAACAAAGATAGCTTCATAAGCCTTAGCATCAAATTTACCCAAATTCTCCTTAGTATTTAAAACAAAACACTTGCATCCAAAAACTTTAAAATATGCAACATTAGGTTTTCTAGAATGATACATTTCAAAAGATGTTTTGGAAGAATTCTTACACACATAAATACGATTTGAAATATAGCATGCGGTGTTTATGGCCTCGGCCCATAAATATTGAGGGAGGTCATATTCACTTATCATTGTCCTAGCCATCTCTTGAAGTGTTCTATTTTTCCTTTCCACTACTCCATTTTGTTGTGGAGTCCTAGGACAAGACATTTCATGCTTGATTCCCTTTTCATCACAATAAGTCATGAAGAGTTGGTTAACAAACTCACCACCTCTATCACTCCTTATTCTCAAAATCAAAAAACCTTTTTCTTTTTCAACCCTTTTTCGAAAAATTTTGAAATGAGAAAATGTTTGATCTTTATTTTGGAAGAAGAAAACCCAAGTGAAACGGGAAAAATCATCAACTAAAACAAATGCAAATCTACTACCATTTAAACTTTTAGTTTGTGTTGGTCCAAAAAGATCCATATGAATTAGTTCTAAGGGCCTAGTAGTCATGATATCCTTAATTGGTTTGAAGGAAGACTTGGTTTGTTTCCCAAGTTGGCACGCACCACAAATGCGGTCTTTCTCAAACTTCAAGCAAGGTATACCCTTTACTAAATCCTTAGAATTAATTCTAGCAAGATGGTCAAAAGATGCATGTCCTAATCTTCTATGCCAAAGCCAAGAATTTTCATCAAAAGCATTCAAGCATTTAGTAGAACAATCTAAATTAAGCATGTCAATGATATAAACATTATTGTCACGAAAACCGGTAAGAATACAAACATCAGATTTAACATCAAAAATCTTGCAAGAAGAATCATCAAAAATAACTTTAAGTCCACGGTCACAAAGTTGACTAATGCTAAGCAAATTATGTTTTAAACCATCTACTAAAACAACATTTCTATAATAGGAGATGCACCAATTTGAATGTTACCTATACCGATGATAGTTCCTTTGGAGTTATCCCCGAAGGTGACGGAGCCACCTTCCATGTACCTTGATAGGGTTGTGAAGTTGTTGATATCCCACGTCATGTGTCTTGAACAACCACTATCAAGGTACCACCGCTCCCTACGTCTTGGAGCCTTGGTGTGTACCTACATCAAATAATTTAGGTCTTGATTTTGGTACCCACATTTTCTTGGGTCCTAAAGAGTTAGTTTCATTAACCCAAACAAGATTATTGGTCCTATTTACTTGGTCATAATAAAATTTAGCCAAATGTCCATTCTTACCACAATAAGTGTATCTATACACTCTACCATATTTAAAAGTATAGTGAGTGTGTGATTTGTGAGCATGAGAATTGTGAACATGGGAAGATTTAGCATGAGAAGTGTTATGTGTAGTGTGAGCATGAGTAGACTTAACATGAGAGGTGTGCTTTTTAGAAAACATGTCCTCAAGTTTCTTTGTGTTAAAAGCACAATCATTTAAAACTTTTTCAAAATCATTTATTTTAGATTTAAAAGAAGAAATTTCATTTTTATCAATCATAGGAGATTTTGCCTTACAAGAAATCTTGTAGGCACTAAATTCTTCTTGAATAGAAATGAGATTTGAAGAAAGATCATCTTTTTCTTTAGAAACTATAGCAAGTTGATTTTTAAGAAAAGCAACTTCTTTTTGTAATTTAAAACATTCAATCTTTTTATTGTCATAAGTTTCAGAAAGTTCAACAAAGGCATGTACAAGAACTTCCTTACTTAGTTCATCATCTTCATCATCATGAGATTGAGGGGTTACCTTAGGAGTGTTTGCCATGAAACACATGTTCGCCGTATCCACCTCTTCTTCAGACTCGCTTTCCGAATCCCACGTTGCCTTGTATGCTTTCTTTTCCTCCGGCTTCTTTGGCTTGAAGGAGGAAGTCATCTTCTTCTTGAACTCTGGGCAATCCGCCATGATATGTCCGGGTTTGCGGCAATTGTAGCAAATGATCCTTCTCTCCTCTTTGCCTTCAAATTTTCTCCGGAAGTTGAGCTTGTTCTTCCGGTACAACCTCTTGACGTTCCGCACAAGTAGAGTTAGCTCCTCATCTTCTTCTTCGTCTTCTTCATCGTCATCATTGGTGGATGAAGTCTTAAAGGCTATGGATTTCTTCTTTGAAGTAGTGGCCTCTTCTCTTGCCTTCTTCTCCATCTCATGGGTCTTTAGGTTCCCAATGAGACTAATGAGGTCCATCTCGTCCTTGTCGTTCAATTCTTTTAAGGTGGTGGCCTTTATCTCCCATGAAGACGGAAGAGCCCGAATCACTTTCCGCACTTTTTGATCGTTGGAGATGTCATCACCTAAGGAAGAAAGACCATTAGTGATTTTAGTAAATCTTGTAATCATACTATCAATAGACTCATCATCAATCATTTTAAATGACTCATATTGGGACCTCAAGAGATCTATCTTAGCTCTCTTGACTTGTGAAGTCCCTTCGTGTGTGACCAATAAATGTTGCCAAATCTCATAGGCGGATTGGCAATGAATTACCCGTGTAAGGTCATCCTCATTCAAGGCGGTTAATAGGGAGTTTTGGGCCTTGGAGTTAGCCTCATATTCTCTAAAGTTGAAGTCGGTCCAAGTGCTCTCATCACTATCGGGAGCTACATAGGGTTTGGTCAAGGACTTGGCCACTAAGCTACCCAAAAATTGCAAAAATATAGTCATCCTAACCTTCCAAATAGGGAAATTTAGTCCATCAAATTTAGGAGGGGTTTTAATGTTATCGGCCATGTTTACTAGTGTATGAATGTATGAATGAAAATATTGATTAGCAAATTTTAAGGATCTCTCTATGGATGTTAAGCCAAAACCTAGAGTCCAAGCTCTGATACCAATTGAAAATCACCTAGAGGGGGGTGAATAGGTGATAATGCTAATCAATGGACAAATTAAAAATTAAGATGTAACAATCACCCAACAAGATTCACAAGATGAATAAAAGCAAGTAAATATGGCAATGATGATGATAAGCAAGTAATAAGTGCAAGTAAAGTAAAGTAAGGAGTGCGAGAATGTAAACCAAACGCAAACACAAGGATATGTTATCGAGGTTCGAGCACCCAGTTCTACTCCCCGCCTTCCCCAGAAGGATTCTAGCTACTTCCACTATCACAAAGAAATCACAATTACACCGGAGTCCCAACTCCACAATCTCAATTACAAGCAATTTCTGAGTAGTCAAAAGATCACAAACTCTCTCTTTCAAATGTCTCTTCCCTTACAAAAGGTCCTTAGAGAACATTGAGTAGGAATGAAGCTCTTGTGTGCAAGGAGAAAAGAAAATGAAATCAGAGAATTCTTTTGAAAAACACTTCAGAAAATGAGAGAATTTCAGCACAAAAAACCAAGATCTTTTGAAAGCCTTAAACTTGGAAACTTTTGGAATTTTTCTCTTGTAATTAATTATTGTAAACAATCTCTCCCCAAACACCCCTATTTATAGGAGAGGGTTAGGGTTAAGGGATAAAACATAATTAGGATTAATCAGAGAGTATTAGGTTTGAAATATATCCCTTAAACTAATTTTAAACACAAAAAGACAAAATATAAAATAGCCCAGAAAACAGCCGTTTACTGTTCAACGGCTAGTCGGTCGACCGGTCGGTCGACCGCCTATTCAAAAATAGAGCCGTTACAGGCATACGGTCGACCGCCGGTCGACCCAACAAACCCGAGAGCAAGGCTACTACAGTCAGGTCGACCGCCCGGTCGACCGGCAAACATGCACACTGATACGTGCATCTGCCAGAACCACGGTCGACTTGTCCGGTCGACCGGACAAAACTGACACGGCACGGTCGACTGGTGCGGTCGACCGGCTCAGGTCAAAAGTTAAGTTTAAAACACAATTTTGAAAAGACTTTGATTTTTATGAAAAATATCTTTAAATAGTACTAAGTATAAAACTTAAAAATTGATTTGTAGGCAGAGGATTTTGTATCAAAAATATTTTTGTACATTTTATAGAAAATCATCTTAGAAACAATATGTGCGCAAAAACGTGTGTGATTGAGCTTCAAACCTATCCATCATTCTTTAACAAAATTCTAAACCTATAAAACTAAAAACAAATCTTGTTGAGCAATCTTCAAGTCTTGAGCCATGCTATGCCTTGCTAGAGCCCCTTCTTCTATGTTCCTTCCTTGATATGCGATATGCCTTCTTTGCTTCATGAAACCTAGAAGTTGTTGCAATAGCTAAGCAATGGCCTCCAAATACGGTACTAACCTGAAACTTATCTTAAACAAACTCATTAGTACCAAATAGCACTAATTTGGTTTGTCATCATCAAAACTCAATAAGTGGAGAGTGTAACCTTTTTAGGCCAACAGAACTTAATCTTGAAATTTATCATTAAAAAGAACTTATTTTTATTCCATGCTTGCGTTATTGCTTTGATGGTTTAACATTCAATTCAAAGAAAGATTTCAAAAACTAAAATTCGATTTCTAAAATAGGCCATCTTATGTGTTTTACTTGATCTCTTTTAAATATAAGGCTAAACTTTTTGCCTATGATCTTATTGAGGCACTCAAAATTTTCAAGAAAAGAATCTAGAGTTGGGTAAATATTAGTGAGCCTGAATTTCTCTTTATTAAAAACAAACAAACACCATCACCCTTAAAGCCTTTTAAAGATCACTTTCTCCAAAATCTTTTTCAAGTTTCAAGTTTTCTTTAAATCATCTCTCTACTCTCCATTCTCTTTTCACATTAAGAAAATCAACACCATTCTTTACTTTTAAAACAATACATCAAAAGGTTTCATCGCATTCCTCCTCGTGGATCACGATCCGTTAGCCCAAAGCTACACGGTAATTCTCACTACATTTACTTGCAATCAAATTTTTGGCACCATTGCCGGGGAGGGAACGGTGTAATTATTTTTTATCAAGCTTGGTATCTTATTTCAGGGTTATCAAGAAATTAGATTTAGCGCTCAAGCATTGCAGGAGAAGACTTGATATTCTGTGCCCCTACTGTAGAAAGTAGGAAATATAATTTTAAGAATTTGCAGTGTAAAAGCTTGAAACTTTTTTGACTACTAAAAAACTCTTTTTTGTAAAACATATTGCTTTGTAAAGATACAGTTTTTTTGTGTTAATTCTACTATATCTGATATCCATATACCCTGTTTTTAATCCAACAGTAATCTGATTGATTGTCAATTGCTTAAAAAATTTTAGACTTGCATTCTGGGCATTTGTCTAATTACGTTTCTTTTACAATTATTGCTGACGAAAGCTGGAGAAAAGGTACGTTTGCATAGCATCTAGCATAGAAACATTCTTGGGTGATTTACTTGCTTTTGATTGTTACTACTACTTTATCTTGCACACTTGCACATCTGTTTTAAGGGCAAAACTCAAAATAAGATAAGGTGGGGAAGTCATTACCATCCTTAGCCTACAAACCATGTCCAAGCACGCACGACCTAAGCCTAACTTAAAATCTAATAGACGTTGGCCTTAGGATCATCTTGAACTCATTGGGAGATTATCCTAAAGGGGAAGGTGTTAGAATTTTTTGACTCCTGCCAAATCAGTGTCTAAGGATATTGATTAAGAGGCGAAACTCCAAAGGCTGGTGGTTTGGCTTAATTAGGCCCATCGCTTTTGCGCAGATACCTCCCGCCAATCTTGCCTTGACTTGGATGATTAGCTTGTGGTCAAAGTCTGCATTATACCTTCTGTGGACAATCAACCAGTTAGGAGTTGTCTAGGTTAAGGTTACCTTAGACTAGGCTTGGTTGCTTTTTTTTGTTGACTATTAGTGAACTTGTTTGTGGTAGTGTTTGTGTATGCAAGTGTGGTCAAGAGACCCAAATTCATCTAGGTTAACTAGAAACACATCACCACCCAAGTTTGAACTAAAACTAGATCCGGTTATGGCTCAACTGACATCTTTATAGGATAGGTTCTATCTCATTAGAACCATACTTCCATCTTGCATCTAACTTCCATCGGTTGGTGAACACAACTTTGATCTCAAGCCTCTGTTCTTCAACACACTCCCTAAGTTTCATGGCTTAGAGTCCGAAGATGCTTATTTCTTCATAAGAGAATTTGAGGAAGTATACTTAATGATAAAAATCTCACACCTTATAGATGATGCTATTAGGTTGATATTTGTCCGATTTGCTCTTAAGGACTTAGGCAATAAATGGCTTTACAGCTTAGCAGCCGGTTCTATCACATTATGGGATGGTTTCATCAAAGTCTTATTGAAGAAATTCTATCCAATTCATAAGACCGCTCTCATTAAGAAGAACATCATGCAGTTTAAGTAAGAACCTAGTGAACCATTTTGGAGGTACTTTGAATGTTTCAAAGACCTCCTTGTCTAATGTCCTCATCATGGAATAAAGAAATAACAACAATGCCAAATTCTTTATGACGGTTTAGACTATTCGACCAAGACCCTCTTAGAAACTATGTGCCAAGGGGGATTCTTGCAAAAGGATGAAAAGAAAGGATGGGATTTATATGAGAATCTAGCTGAAAAGACTATCCAATGGGAACCAACTAATAAGAACTCTAGGAATTAAAACTCCATCTCTTCAAAAGGAGATTTTCATTCAATTGAATCATCCATAACTACCGAGGCTAGAATAGCAAACCTAGCGAGAAGACTGGAAGCTTTAGAACTAAGGAACCAAGTCCAGACAACCAAGTCAGCCTAAACCAATTTTTAACTTTGGGCTGTACTTACTGTCAAGCCATGAATCATGTGTTTAAGGAGTGTTATGTGTTTCAAGCTCAACAATAATTCCTGAATAGATGAATGCGGCCTTTTCAAGGCCCAGCAATAATCCTTATTCACAAATGTACAATCCTAACTGGAGAAATCACCTGAATTTCTCATGAAGCCAAAATAACAATGATCCTCACAGTCAAACCATTCAAATCACTTCCAACATTTCAATAATTCTTTCAATCATCAACCTAACTTTTCAAATTACAATCACAATTCTTCCAACCATCTACCCAAATTTTCAAATCAACAAAACTTTTCCAACCAAGCTCTAAAATCTTCCTTCCAGAATACTCAACTTGAGAGGAGAATGACTGATTTTAAGAGAAACATGGAAAAGGTACATAAAGAATCAAGATTCCCTTATATAAACAATACAGAAGCTAGACATTCAAATGAGCCAATTAGCCAATCCATAGAATAAGAGGCTAAATGGTACCTTGCCCAGTCAGCCAGTAACGAATCCTAGGAATTCTTAATAAGCCCATTTGGCTGAGGATCAATCATTGAATCAATGTAATATTGTTCATACATTGAAGTCAGGAATGAAAGTTGATAATCAAGTTTCAACACCAACAAATTTCATTCAGCATAACCACACACAAGCATCCACCTCATTTAGTCCCAATCCTTCCAAATCTGACGAATCTGAAACGGATAAATCAACCAGTCAGGTGCATGAGACTAAATACCATTTTCTAATAGGCTGAAAAACAATAAGCAGAATCCGCACATGGATAAGATAATTGAGATCTTCAATCAAGTGAAGATAAATGTGCCACTTCTTGATGCCATCCAACAAGTCCCATCATATGCAAAATTTCTTAAGGACATGTGCACCAAGAAGAGAAAGACTAATGTTCTCAAGAAAGTCTTTTTAGCCACTAATATTAGTGAGTTACTGTCGGGTCTGATCCCTGTCAAGTACAAGGATCCAGGTTGTCCTACCTTGCCTATACTACAGGACAAGCCGAGATTAGTCGTGCTCTTCTTAACTTGGGGGCAAGTATCAACTTGCTCCCCTTCTCAGTTTATCAACACTCGGGTTGGACGATCTTAGTCCAACTCAAGTCAAAATTCAACTGGCTGACCGTCCAGTGAAAGTTCCCAAGGAGAAAATTAATAATGGCTTTATCCGGGTAGGGAAGTTTATTTACCCCATTGATTTCATAGTTCTTGAGACACAACCTGTGTCCAATCCTAGGGCTCAAACTCCTGTTATCCTAGGGCGCCCATTCCTTACTACTGCTAGCGCTATTATCAATTGTAGGAATGGGTTCATGAGGTTAACCTTTGGGAACATGACTAGAGAAGTCAATGTCTTCAACCTAGGAAAGCAACCCCGTGATGTTGAGGATCAAACATTTGAAGTCAACCTCATTGAGAACTTGACAAGTGAACATAGAGAAGAATTAGAACTAGAAACTGATTGTGACTTCGAGTTAGAGTCTGACGACTTTAACCTTAATCAGGTTGTAGAGTCTACTGTGAATTGGGCCTCGAACACTATTTCACCAAATGTGAATCCAATAAATTTGACTCCTCCTTCCAGTGAGCCTTCCCTTCTTTAGAATTGAAAGCCTTACCTGTGCATCTCAAGTACGTCTATCTAGGTAAATAAGAGATCTTTCCTGTCATAATTGCCTCCCATTTAAATGACGGATAAGAAGAGAATCTTAAAGCAATTCTTAAAAACATAGGGAAGCCATTGGTTGGACTATGACTGACATAAAGGGATTGTGTCCGGCCATAATTCAACATCGCATTCATCTCAATGAAGAAGCGATACCGAAAAGAGACCCCTGTGTAGGCTGTCTAAAAATGACTAACAAACAAGCCATTAAGGAAGCAGAGTCTCAAGCTCTAGACGCGAGGAATCGAGGCCCGCGTCTCAGCATTAAGACGCGTTGGCTCTACACCCGCGTCTCAACGTCCAGACGCGTCGGCCCAAAGCCCGCGTCTCGGCATCAAGGCGCGTCGGCCCGACGCCCGCGCCTCAGCGTCCAGACGTGAAGGCCCGAAGCCCGCGTCTCAGCATTAAGGCGCGTTGGCTCGATGCCCGCGTCTCAACTTCAGGGCGCGTTTGGCTCGACGCCCGCGTCTCAAACTTCAAGGCGCGTTTGGCTCAACGCCCGCGTCTCAGTTGCAACTGCCCTGATTGCGGGCCAGTCACCGCGCATGTAGCGGGTAGTGGCCCCTCATTCGGGAGCGTTTTCAGGAGGCACCTTCACCCCCTGAGACCCCTATAAATAGCCTTGTTTGCTATGAAGAGGGGATGGGAGCTTTTGGAAAGGTGGAGAATTAAGAAGGTCAAGGCATCATCAAGATCGATCGAATCCAGGCAAGAGGATCATCAAGAGGGAAGCACGACTTCAACAACAGACAGAGGGAGGAGACTCTTCAGCGAGCTTACTGAGTACTAGCCGCTCTTCGCCTACCTCCTCTTTGAGAGTTTTGGTAGACGGAGCTGAGTTACTCTTTCTACTGACCGAAGAGAAGACCCCCGACGGTCCAGGACGGTCATCTGGTCAACGGAGAACAAGATTCACTCTCCACCGCCACACGAAGAACCCAGCATTAAACAAAGGGGGGATTCAAGCTTCAACATCCTCCCTCCCTTGTAACTGGAAGGAAAAGTCTTGTTGTAATCTTTTCATCTGAGTCAAAGAAATCTTTACAGCAATTCCCTCTTTCTTTTTCCGGCGCATACAAGAGAGATGGCGACTCCGCTGGGGACTACCTTCGTTACTGACGAGCGCACCGTGGTGCAAGATGACGTTCTCCGTAAGGGGAAAATGGTCGAATCACTCGTCGTCGAGTTCGACCAGGCGAAGTATGAAGAGTTCCTCTCTTCTGGCTCCAAGAGCCCAAAGACCCGCGTCTGCCGCAGGGTCTCAAGTGGACAGCCCCCTGAAGCCCAATCTGAGGCTCTGTCGGGTGCTCCTGCTGCCCACTGTGCCAAGTTTGGTTCACGCGCCGACGCCTCCCAGAAGGCCCGCGTAACCTCAGACACCTCTGCTGCGATCAACCGCGTCGCGCAGAACACACGCGCCAACGCCTCTTTGAAGGCCCGCGTGGTCCCCGGCACATCTACTGGTGCGATCGACCATGTCGCACAGAACGCCCGCGTCAGTGTCTCTCAGGAGACCCGCGTGGCAAACACCCCTGGTTCTACAAACCAGGAAGTTGTTGGCTTCTCTCTTCCTCCACGGCGCAATCGGAATGCCGAGCGTCGACAGAGAAGACGCGCGCGTCAACACTCAGTCGGAACCGTTGGTTTTCTGACTGGGGTTGGACGCAGCGCACGATCTGATGCCTTGCCCGCACCTCGTCCAGTGCGAGAGATCCGCGTTTGGCGACCCAAACGCGAGACTCCCCAAGTTGAGCCTTCTGAAGACCAACTTGCCAAACGCCAAAGCGAAGCTTCTGCGTCTCGTCAAACGCAGGAAGCACGCGCCCACAGGCGTGGGGCCCAGCAGCCCACTCTCTCCCAAGTCTCTCTGCTCTAACGCAGCAGACAGCAACGCGAAAGTCGCGTCTCATATCAACAGAGACGCCAGACGCGCGTGACGCAGCCGCGACGCGACAGCCGCGTTTCTGAAACCTGTGTCCAGACAGCACAGCGCATGACTTCCTCCCGTCTTCCACGTCGCGAGGCTAGTCTATTTAATCTCTCTCCCACGGATTTGAGGGATTATTTGACAAGGAAAAGAAGTGCCAATCAAGCCACTTCGTCATGCTGCTGTCAACAGCTCATCCAGATGCTCTCTGGATGCCATTGCGAGTCAGGCGTGCACCAGCCGTCTTTAATTAGACAGCTGACCCTGATTCCCCCGTCAGCCAAAAGAAGACGCTCCCACAGGAGGAGAACCTTCTCAGATGTTGAATACCCGGAGCTTACTGCAAACATGACTAGCAGAAGCAAGGGAAAACAACTAATGGTCAACTCAGAGGAATCTGACTCTGAGCCGGAGGGGGTGTATCAACACACTCGCACCCGGACAGGGGCCATTCCCCCAATTGACTATAATGCCTTAGCCCGCGGCATTAGAATGGGTGGTTCTCACTCCGCTATAGTGGAGTCGCAGGCTTCAAACTCTTCCGTCGAGAAGGAGGCTTCCGCCTACATGGCAGACACTCCTGAGGAGACGGCCAGGCGTTTAGAACAGACGCAGAAGCACCAGATGGATATAATCGCCTCTCAACAGAGATCCATTGACTCCCTTAAGCATATGCTTGAGAAATTGCTTGAAGAAAGAGCGAGATCTCCTCCTAGACGACCGAAGGGGAAAGGGAGAAAGGGAGGAAGCCCACCCTCCGAATCTTCTGACGAGACACGACGATCTACCTCGGATGTGTCCAAGCCCTCGTCGCAGGCAAGAAGCGACCAAGACCAGGAGAAGACTCATGCCAAGAGGATGAGTCAATTGGAACGACGCCTCGAGGCCCTTGCCAATCGCAAGGACCTCCAAGAAGCTGGAGTGGTCCGGCCCTATCCGGCTGAGTGGGACTTAGTTCCATACCCTCCTAAGTTCAAGGCTCCAACCCTCCAAGCATTCGACGGGAAGGGGTCACCCAACCAGCACATCTACTACTTCAAATCCCAGACCGGGAATGTGGTAGATAACGATGCCATCCTGGCACGCCTATTCATTGGCACCCTAAAAGGGTTGGCCTTTGAATGGTTTATGAAGCTCCGGAAGGTTCCATCAAGAACTGGGGCGACTTGGAGAAGCTGTTTCTAACACGCTTCTTCGAAGATGATTCGGAGGTCACAATGCCTACCCTTTTAGCTACAAAACAGCGAAAGGGAGAGTCCGTCAAGTCTTTCGTAGAAAGATTTCGGAACATGGCACTCCGATGTCCAAGCGGCATGACCCAGGCCACCCTGGTGGAAACATGTCGCCATAATCTCCAAACCTCACTCCTTGCTCAAATAGGAGTTGCTGAAAGCCGCACCTGGAAACAATTAGTCCAGCAAGGTGAACAGGCTGAGGAGATTGTCGCCCGCGTCAGAGCGGAAGAAGGGCAAGCCCAGGCCAGAGAGGTCGACAAGGCGTGCACCAGACACCTCCCTCCAGACGAAGCGGAAGGATAATTTGGCGACGGAGACCAAATCTCCCACCAAACCTCAAACAGGCAGGGCAAGTGGCTCTTCAAGCCAGCCACGCCCCAACAAGCAGTATTCCTTCAAGGAGGAACACGTCGATTCGCTCTTCAAGCTACTCAACAAGAGCAATCGACTGAAGCTCCCTGAAATTAGGCGCCCGGAGGAAGTCGGCAAGACCGACAATCCCACCTACTGCTTATACCACAGGATGCTCGGACATCCTACCAAAAGCTGCTACGTCTTTAAGGACATCCTTCAAGCTCTGATTGACGCGGAGGTATTAAAACTCCGACCGGAGCAGAAGAAGATGACGGCCACATGACGTCGATTCTCCAGTTGGGACACGACCCCCGACACCCGTAGGGGTGATCTCTGTCCCGAAAGGAGAACTGAGGATGGTCAACACAGACCCTCATCAGCAGCGGGAGAAAGGCTTGGTACCCGTCCCTACACCTCGAGGGGAAATCATGTGGGTCCACCCTGACCTCGTCGACGAGCAACAATGGACGACTGTGACCAACAGAAAGTCCAAAGGCAAAGGGAAGGCTTCATCTTGCCATGTGATATGCGCTTCCTCCCGAGAAGCGGATACTGATGTTCCCTCGCTGACTGACTCGAAGAGGAGACAATAGTCCTGGCCGCGGAACCCAACCCACCAACGGCAGGAACCCGTTCGGGCAGGCATACCTGAAACAGTATGGCGAGACAGCAGTAGCTCCTCCACAACCAGCTGCAGAGCCAGCAAAGCCCTCCTCTAAACAGCCTGGGGAGAAACAGAAAGAAACTCGGTTTCTCGAGTTCTTGCGAAAGGTGTAACGGAAGGATCCTCGACACCTTACAATTTTGATGTCTTGGCTCAATTAGCCAACATCCCGGCACGCATTACCTTGTATGAGCTCCTGAGGCTATCAAAGTCAACCAGAGAGGGCTCTACAAGAAGCTTTGGCAAATGCTGAGGTCTTTATGACCCGCGTGCCAAGGGAGGAAGATGTAGAGGAATGCCTCCACACCTCCCCAAATGCTCCCTGCATCACCTTCACAACAGATGACATGCAGGTTAAAGGGAAGCATGACCGACCCCTATACTTCACAGGGTATATTGGGTCATCCGAGGTGAACCGCATCCAGGTAGACCCAGGGTCTGCGCTAAGCATCATACCTCGCCGCGTTATGCAGTTTCTAGGCATTCCTACCCATCGTCTGAGCCCTACCCAGACGACTATTTACGGGTTCAATGCCAACAGCTCCCGCCCGATGGGGAAGATCAAGCTCAAATGCCAGATCGGGAGCCTCAAGTCGGAAGTGACGTGTTACGTCATTGACGCGGACACTTCCTACAACCTGTTGCTGGGACGACCATGGATTCACCGCAATTCCATCGTTCCCTCTACTCTCCACCAAGTCATGAAATACATTGACGAGAGTGGACAAGGTCCGAACGTTGATTGCCGAAAGGCATCCGTTTAAAGGGTTGAAAATTATTTCACGGACTCCCTCTTATATCAGGATCCGGAGGAGACTAATGAAACCCCACAACCAGAGGAGCCAGACTCTGGTAATGAAGCTGACATTGAGCCGGAGAAAGAAGAGTGCCTGTGGGAGTTGGAACCACTTGTAAAGAGCACTAATAAGCTCGATGTTGATACCACCGACGATGCAGGCGGTTGGTATATTAATGAAGATTTAGATTTCGCGTATTTCCCTGCGTGTGAGTCTGATTCAATACCGTCGGATACTAGTACCGACGTAGATGAGGATGTCTGGTCGGCAATGGATGCTTTGACATCATTGCATGTACCAATAAAATCATCCTTCGGGACGTACCAGGATAATGGAGACGCACAAGAGTCTGTATTCATGGTTCCAGCCAGACGAAAAGGCCAAAGACCAACACTTTTTGGGCAATCGCGTCTGAACCAATGCCCCACGAAGAATCGGAAGGTGGATGAATCCCCTCAGTTCGATCATTATCAACCGAAAACGCTCAAGATGATGAAGCGCATGGGGTATGATCTAACCAACAGGCCTGGGTTGAACTTCGGAAAGGAAGAAGAACACTGCTTTGATCCTTTGTACCGAAAGGGAAAACCCCTGATTACTATCATCAGACACGCCGGGGGTTGGGCTATATATCAACTCCAGTGCCATCAGCCTCTGATTCGGAGAGACTGTCAAGTCATGACTGCTCATCAGACACGTCGTCGTGGGAATCAGATGTTAGTGTCGGCAACATCTTCAAAGGGCTTTCAGTAAACATGGTTTCGACAAGCCATCTGGAGATGAAGATGAAGAAATGATCCAATCTGATACAGATCCTTGGATCAAACATTTGAATGCTATTTGGGATATCCGCTTTGAACAGCGCGAACCACCCACAGAAGACAAGGTTGTTCAAGTCAACCTAGGAGATGAAGCCAATCCTAAACCCATCTTCATAAGTGACGGCCTGTCACCTCGGAGAAGAAGGATCTTATATCTCTTGTACAAGAGTTTATAGACGTCTTCGCCTGGAATTACGAGGACATGCCTGGACTTGATCCTCAAGTGGCTATGCACCGCCTCAACATCAATCCGGATGTAAAACCTGTCAAACAACAGCAGCGACGGTTCCGTCCCGAAATAATGGAGCAATCCAATCAGAAGTCAGGAAGCTTATTGACTCTGGCTTTATCAGGGAGGAACAGCATCCCGATTGGGTAGCCAACATCGTACCCGTTGCCAAGAAGAACGGGAAGATCCGGATCTGCATCGACTTCCGCGATCTAAACGAGGCCTGCCCCAAAGACGAATTCCCATTGCCAATCACGGATGTCATGATTGACAATACTTGTGGATTCGAACGAATGTCCTTTATGGACGGGTTCTCAGGATACAATCAAATCAAGATGTATCCCGATGACGAAAAGCACACCTCCTTCAGGACACCTCTAGGGTATATTGCTACACCGTCATGCCCTTCGGTCTAAAGAATGCCGGGGCAACCTACCAAAGGGCCATGAATGCCATTTTCCATCAGCAGATACGCAAAACGGTGGAATGTTATGTCGACGACATCGCGGTGAAAAGTCGCATTAAAGGAGATCACATAGCTGATCTGAAGGTGGTCTTCGACATCATGCGGGCTCATCAATTGAGATGAACCCCACCAAGTCCTTCCTGGGGGTAGCCAGTGGCAAATTCCTAGGGTTTGTTGTGACTTCCACAGGAATCCATTTGGATCCGGAGAAAGTCCGTGCTATCCAAGAGATGCAACCCCCCAGAAGCCTCAAGGAGCTCAGAGGATTGCAAGGACGATTGGCATACATCCGCAGATTCATCTCAAACTCTCTCGGGAGATGCCAACCCTTCGCTAAGCTGATGAAGAAGGGCGTTTCGTTCATTTGGGACGACGCTTGCCAAAAGCATTTGAGGAGATCAAACGATACCTCACCCTACCACCAGTCCTTGCAGCTCCGGTATCCGGAAAGCCTTTCTGGTGTACGTCCGATCAATGGATCATTCTTTGGGAGCTCTACTAGCTCAGAATGATGACCAAGGGCGAGAACAAGCAATCTACTACCTAAGTAGAACGATGATCGGAGCCGAACATCGGTACAACCCGATCGAGAAGGAATGTTTGGCACTGTGTTCGCTATTCAGAAAATGCGACACTATCTGGTGGGCCAAACCATAAATGTCATCTCCAAAGTCAACCCCCTGAGGTTACTCATGACAAAGCCTTCATCATTGAACGGCCGACTGGCGAAATGGGCTATATTGCTCTCTCAATATGAGATGCACTTCCTACCCCAAAAAGCCATTAAAGGACAAGCGGTGGCGGACTTCTTAGCCGAACACCCAGATCCGAGGGCAGCTAAACTCTACGAGGATCTCCCAGACGAGGTCGCCGAAGCCTGCCTAACCCAGACATTGTTCGAAGGACAAGTAATGGCAACTTTTCTTCGATGGTGCATCAAGAACAAGCCCTAAGGGACACACAGTTGCGGGGTAGGAGTAGTACTCGTCTCCCCACAAAATTATGTGATTCCCCGAGCTATCTCGTTAACCGAGCCCTGCTCCAACAATGTGGCGGAATACAACGCTCTTTTGATTGGGATGCAATTCGCCGATGAGATTGGCGTTAAAAATCTCGAGGCGTACGGTGACTCCAAACTCATCGTCAGCCAAGTTCGCGGAGAGTATGAGGTCAGGCATGAAGATCTAGTACCCTACTACAACGCGACAATCCACATGGCCGAGAGGTTTTCAAACTTCTACATCGACCATGTACCGCGCAAGCAAAATGCGCATGCAGATGCACTTGCATCCCTTGCTGCCTCCTTAGCTCTTCCAGCTGGAGCAATGGAGAAGGTATTCGTCTATAGCCACGACCTATACTGCCCAAAAAGTCCCTCGGAGACTACCAGAGGGTCAACGGGAGATCGTCGCGGTAAGGAAACACTTGAAGTGTCGACCGATCCAGAGCTTAAAGACTGGCGATTCCCCTACATTGATTTTGTCTTATACGCATCTTGCCCGAAGACACCAGGGAGGCGGCTGCCATCCGAAGGAAAGCCTCCAAATTCTACTACAATGCGATTTCGCGAACATTGTATCGTAGATCGCATGACGGGATCCTGCTCCGGTGCCTCTCATCAAAAGAAGCCCACGAAGTGTTGAAAGAGGCCCACGATGGTACGTGTGGAGCTCATCAACCTGGCCCGAAGCTGGCAAACCGACTCCAAAGATTGGGTTACTACTGGCCCAAGATGGTTGCCGATGCTGTTACCTATGCCAAAAGATGTCACGCCTGTCAAATACATGGATTTCATCCATCAAGCACCAGGATACCTCCACTCTACGACCTCTACCTGGCCGTTCGAAATGTGGGGGATGACGTGGTTGGTCCTATCAGCCACCATCATCAAAGGGACATCGGTTCATCCTAGCGATAACCGATTACTTCTCAAAGTGGGCCGAAGCTATCCCTTTGAAGGAGGTAAAATCATCTAACGTGATCAAGTTCATGAAACATCACGTTATTTACCGGTTCGGTGTGCCTCGGCGGATTGTCCATGACAATGGACCCCAGTTCATCAGCCAGGCTTTTCAGAGATTCTGCGCCAAGTTCAGAATCCGAGTGTGTCATCAACGGCATACTATCCGCCCGCTAACGGCCTCGCAGAAGCTTTTCAATAAGACTATTGGCAAGCTTCTCAAGAAATTCGTCTCGAAAAGTCAACGAGACTGGGACGATAAGTTAGGCGAATGCTTATGGGCCTATCGCACGACTGTGCGAAACCCCAACTAAAGCCACGCCATTTTCCTTGGTGTACGGATGCGAAGCCGTCCTTCCACTGGAAATCCAAATTCCATCTCTTCGCGTCGCCTTGACAGCGGAGATGACAACAGAGGAGAAGCATCGACAGCGACTCCAAGAATTGGAAGCCTTGGACGACAAGCGTCTGCAGGCCCAACAACAAATCGAGCTTTATCAAGCTCGTATCACCAGAGCCTTCAACAAGAAAGTCAAATCACGAACTTTCAAGAAGGGCGACCTCGTCTTAGCCGTCCGAAGACTCCATGGTCATGACGCACAAGACGAAAGGAAAATTCCAACCCAAATGGGAAGGACCGTTTGTAGTAGAGTCAGTCTACTCAAATGGATCGTATCGCCTCATAACCTCAAATGGCGATACACTCATGATGCCAATCAATGGCAAATTCCTGAAGAAATACTATCCCTAGATGGCATTCTTCCACCGATCAAGTTAAAAATACACCTCTGATCAAAAACATCCAACGCCTCCGACGGCTAAGGATAGAGAAAATGTTGGCTTTTAAGTCCAACATAAGTCTTCGACAACTTATCATGCTGAGGGGGAATAGCATGGCTAGCCCAACTCAAACGGTAGTTGGTAAAGGCACCTCAAATCCGTTGATAGCTGAGGGTTTGCTAAAAATCCTGCCGATCAAGTTAAAAAATACACCTCTGATCAAAAACATCCAACGCCTCCGACGGCTAAGGATAGGGAAAATGTTGGCTTTAAGCCAACATAAGTCCTCGACAACTTATCATGCTGAGGGGAATAGCATGGCTAGCCCAACTCAAACGGTAGTGGGTAAAGGCACCTCAAATCCGTTTGATAGCTGAGGGGTTTGCTAAAAATCCTAAGTGGACTTGATTCCCTCTTCCCTCCAAAATCCCTTACCAATTCTCATCCATAAATGGTAGGACCACAAACTGCAATCATTACTATGTTAACACTATACCTCTGGTAATGAATACTCCTCGTCGAGTACAACCTTGCTGTTAACTCTGCATAGAGTAACAAACTCTCAAATTTGCCAAGTTAACCTATACCTCTGGCATTTCAAATTCTACTTGTCAATTCTCATCAATAGAATGACAGGTCCTCAATTGCTCCTATCGCAAGCAAATTCTTGTCAAGTTAATATTCACCTCTGACAAACTACTGTTTAAGTTAACATTACACCTTAAGCGGTACATCGAGTGTCTGTCAAGTATCACACCTCTACAGTTACCTTTCTTCAGACTTCCATATCGAAGCTGAAATGGACGATGCCAAGTTAACACTACACTTCTAGCATCCGAGTCATTGCTAAGTTCAACAATACACCTATGGCTATGACCTTTCCTCGACTTCCTTGTCCAAGCCGAGACGGCGATGCCAAGTTAACACTACACTTCTAGCATCCGAGTCATTGCTAAGTTCAACAATACACCTATGGCTATGACCTTTCCTCGACTTCTTTAAGCCGAGACGACTAATCCAAGTTCAACATTACACCTCTAGCATTACTATCACTGTTAAGTTAAACATCACACCTATGACATGTGACACCCTCATTTTTCCCAAATAAAACTGAGATGCTGGTGAGTTAGGTTAATTCACACTTCTAACTCACGTCCTTGTCAATTTAACATTACACTTTTGACAAGACATACTTCTAAACCGTTAAGTTAATATCACACCTCTAACGGTAAAAATCTTACTATATCCCCACGAGTCTAGTTTCATTTGATATTCTCCCCACCGAGTATCAAATTCATTTGGAGGCATTGTTGGTTAACATTACAACGATAAACATGCTTCCATCAAAATCCCCAGCTGATCTTAAATCAAGTTAATCCCAAATCCTTGATAAAAGTTCACCTTCTCTGGGGGTACACACAACTCCACTTGGTCACTTTCTTTTATAAAGTGGCGGGTCCACCAAAATCATTCTTTTGCTTCTAAAACAAAACATTCAAGACAACAGAAAGAGGCAAAAAGAAAAGTGTCACTTTATTGATATTCAAGCATATGAAAGTGATACCAA
>JAVJIF010000496.1:0-182930 GCA_038442645.1 Agave tequilana | reverse complement strand
TCTGAACTATAGAGATGGCGCCATTCCTCCACGTCCTTCTCAAGGTCAGCTACCAGAAGCTCTAGAGTAGCAGCTTGATGGTACCCCTCAAAGTCCCGGATACACTCAATGCCACAGGAGAGAACCATCTTCAGCTTCGAGAATGGCACAAACGAGCCCTTCAAGATTAGACCGATAGTCTGCTCCAAACTGTTATAGAAGCTGTCGACCAGATTACCGATGAAGTCATTCTCAGCTTCATTAACCCTTGAGACAACCTCGGAGCAATCTACCATCCTAGTCGGACACCGCCGCAGAAGAAGAAGCGGGGAACGTCGACAGCAGCAGGGCAAGCCAAAAGTGACCTCGGCGGAGTCCTCAGCGACACCAGCACGCCAGCCACCGCGGAGGTAGGACTGGAACCACCTCTGGAGCAACAGGCTCAACCACCTGAGTTGGGGAGGCAGGGCTGGTGATCACCCTCAACTCCATACTCGCCGGCATCTCGCTCGGGAGTAAAGGCATCGGTGGGACTGCCGTCTCCACAACCCCGACCTTTCAGCTGACGTGGGCTGATAAGAAGGCAAGTCGCCATACAGCGCGTCCAACATAGCAGCCAGCATCCGCCACGGTCGAAGCACTCGACTCGCCCTCTAACCTCTTAGGAGGACCCTCCGCTTCCTTCGAAGCTGATGCACCTTGGGGATGATTACTGACCAACAAAACCAAGGTCAAAAAGGAGAGCAGCAAACAGGCGAAGACCAAGAGATCGTAGTCATACCGAAGGCCGATGTCACCTCGTCAGCCACATCGGAATCCAAGGGTCCCATCGGAAAGTTCTTACCAGACTCGACGTAAATGGCCGGCCCGCTTCGCCCGCCGAGTCCCCTGCAGACCACCTCAACAGAACTTGATTCCACAGGACTTCCTTTGGAGGTCCCAACACCCGAAGGACCGACATCAGCTGCGCCACTCCCAGACTCTTGCGAGTGAGCAGAAGAGCTGGCTGCAGCCCTATAGGCGAATAGAGGATCATACTGGTCCCCTTGCTCCCCATGCTCCTCAGCTCCTGCAACAAAAAGCAAATGATGAGTTATTTAAAGTACGCTGAAGGCATATTAGATGGGGGGGCCAATCTTACCAGTAGTCGGTTCAGCAACCGACAGCTCAGCCACTAATGGAGCAGCAGAAGGTAGGCGCAGCAGAGGGCTCACCCTCTACCACGACGGTAGGAGTGGCGACGGGGCCTCTTCGCCGACGACTTCCTATGGGATCCACTCCACGCTTCCTTTGAAGTGGACATCAGAGTCCTCTTCTTCCACTTCCTCCACATGTTGTGAGGGAGCTGTCCCCACTACACCAGACCCGGCTTCACGAGTATCAGCTTCATGGGCATCAGCCCTCGTCCTACCTCAAAGCGAGGGCTCCCTGCATCAGAAGCCTCGCTATCATCCACAGCGATGAACTCCTCTATGCCAGGGACACGGACTCGTTTGCCCTCCTTCTTATCAGAAGCTTTCTGCCTCATCCGATAAGAAATTAACTTCACACCCGAACGATTGGCATTAAACCCAGCAGGTGTGGAGTTCGAAGCCGCATACCATTGGCAGAAACACAGGGTCGTCCAAAGGCTGGGATCCCTCAGCGGCGTGCGTAGCCACGCTCCAGTGCCATCCGCGGTAAAGAACCGCCAAGCACGAGCCCCATCAATGAGGCTCCCATGAAAGCCAGGTCCGGATTGGGGTTGCCCACGTAAACTGGTCATACCCAAATTGGCGGGCAAACCGGCTCGGGACGTAGGGCTCCAGGTAGCAGGTATCCCCACTCCTGTACAGCAAATGCGAGGGCCGGATACAGACCAGCACTCGAAAACACCCCAACTCATGGGAGACCGACCTGACTCCACATCATGGAATTCCTCGTTGTATCCTGCACCCCGCAGGCGAGGAAAACAACGGAACAGGCTATAAGCGTCATAACGACGCACTAACTTACGGGCCTCGGCCACATAAGTTTTCTGCCGCGAACGGCCTTCAAAGCGACGGAGAAGCGCCGTTTGAACACCCTGCGGAGGGTCTTCCCCAGCTCCAATCAAACTGGGGCAGTGCAAGGCGAACCACGCCATCAAGTAGGTGTACGGTAAACCTACCCTAGGATTGGGTCCGTCACAAGGCAGGACAGCACCCTTCCCTCGCCTTGACGCCATTGGCCTGCAGAAAGCCTCCGTCAGTGCACGAAGGCCCTCTGAATACAACACACCATGGCCGGGAGAAGACCCAGACGTGGCCATGGACCAAGCGGACGACAGGCAGCAGCACATTCGGTGGACGATGTCACCCGAAGAAGAAGGCACGACACACTTCTTTAACCAGATGGTTAAGAAGCCGGCCAGCAACGCCTTGCGAGACATAGGCCGACGGGCCTGATGGTGAAAGCTCCGAAGAACATCACCCTTCCCGAAAGGACCATCATCTTCTGCCACGACGATGTCCTTTTCAGCATGCACCTCCATCCTTGCCAAGATGTCTTCTTCAGCAACTCCACAATGAGCTGCCTCAGGCACACTAGTCATATCCGGGAACAAGTAATTCCCCCAGCTCTTCAAGCTCTTCGAGCTACCTTTGCCACCAGTGTGGATGCTGGAGCAAATGTGCAAATGGCACATCAATTCCCGATATGTCTCGAGCAGAGCAGGCTCCTACTTCTCCAGAATAGCCAACTCCGCCTCACAGGGAAAGTACTCTTCATACGGAAGAGACCCGAAGGGCAAAGCAGAGATCTCCCGCATCTCGTGCAGGGCCATGCCCAACTCACCAACTGGGGTGAAGAAAGTCCCCGAGGCCGGGCAGTACAACTCAAGGATGGCGTAGAAGCACGCCACCTTCATCTCGATACCGTAGCAGGTCGCCCTGACGGCCTCATGGAGGTTTAACCTCTCTAAGTCCCCCACAAAATGAGTGAGGATATAGTTGGTCAACTCCGCCCACCACGATCTAGGAGGGTGGACCCAACCGGGAGTCCTGAAATCGGTGGCGGGGGTAGTTCCCGTCAACTTCGCAGAACTGAGTGCCAAAGGTCGGCGCCGCAGCTGGGTTCTCTCCTACTGGAAGGTCCCGCGATACCTTCCCAGGGTATAGCCCCATTATGCTACGAGGATGGCCAGCCCTCGAATAGCCGGACTGGAATGTCAACCTCCCGACACTTACAGACTCGGCATTTAGGCTCACGCCCCAAGCCATCTTCCGAGCCTGAGTTGCGCTCGCGAAGGAAGACAAAGCGAAATGTCGCTTAGTGGATGGGAGATAGAATCTCTCGCCGTCCGACTGGAAGATCCACTGACCTTCACCGGCCTGCAGCTGGCGATCAGGATCAGGTGCAGCATCCCCGAACATGAAGTCAGGCTTTCTGTAAGCCTGACGGTCGATATCTTCAAGCGAAGCCGTAGTCAAGATGCTCCGCATGGCCTGCGGACGACCGTCCTGGATGAGCGTATCCCGTACAAGGGAGCTCGGCTCGCTGAACAATGAAGCCTGCCCATAGAACTGCAAGCTGATACTTCCGCCTGCTCGACTGGCTAGACCGAACAGACTGTTCTGGAGGCCGGAGGCGTAATGTACTGCAAAAAAAGAAATGAGCTATGATTAGTTCACCAATTAAGTGGATGCGAAAGCATAAAAATTCACTAAGACATAGCCTCACCCAGCAAGTAGGGCTGCAAGGCGATAGCTTTAAAAAAGCTTCGCTTCATGGATAAGACTGCATCTTTGCAGAAAATATCCAAAGCGCCAACTTCGCTTAAAGCAGGAAGTGGCATAGCCCTAAGGGCTGATGTCATCAAAAGGGCATTATGGTCAAAAGTCATTATGACTGAGAGGACTTATTCAAGTCCTTCTCCTCAAACAGTACGGAGATGGCCCAAGTTATGGCTTCATGTGAAAGCCCAAAGAAGAACTGTTCAGTTCTTAACTCCCTGGTGCAAGCAAAATAGGGAAGTTGAAGGGAAATGAGTTCCCTGATAAGGACAGATCATATATCGATCGTCCTAATGGTCAAATATCGACTTCAAAGGAGGAAGACCACCATCTCTAATCTGGGAGAAGAGTCTCTTACCAGTGACAGGTCGCTCAATGACCGGAGGAGGAGGGCCCTCCGCTGCAGAAGTCGCTGCTTCTTTTCCCGCTCGTCTTTTGGGCGCCATTGAAGAGCTGTTAGAGTCCTCAAAGATCTCTGAATGAAAGGAAGAAGAAGAGGAAGAGATAGAAATTTCTCTGAAAAAGGAGATCTTTTCCATGTTCAGCCCGATCGGGCTTTTATAGGCCAATCAGCGCCTGAAACGAGGCCTCGAAAAAAGGCCCATGCCGCCGTTTCGAATTAACTCGAAACAGCGCCCGAAGCGCCTTCCCGAGAAGCGCCGGTTCAACTCTACTAAGAGTTAACTTCGCACTAGTGCAAAAGTGCGGACTTCGCACAATCCTTCAAGGGCTTCGCTGAAAGACCTACCTTAGCCCTCTAAAAAGCGCTGCTCGCGGTACAACCAGTCTCGCGAAGATCGTTCGAAGGAAGGACTATGTCCTTAGCTCTGCACACAGTTTAGCCAGCAATGGCCAAACTCTCAGTGAAAGTAAGCAAAAATCAAAGGATCAGACGATGAACTTTCATTGATTCAAAAGCAAGGGTACATTTGATATTACATCAAAATTGTGTTTAACACACCAAGTTACCTAACAAGGTCATTTGCATACAAGCAGTTTTATCTGCTCCCAGGCCAGACCAACGGGACAGGAAGAGCCTTCCTCCTGCATAAGGCTGTAATCAGTAGCCACAAGGACACGGTCATTTTTCTCCACAAAATGGCAGGTCTTGCCAGGCCATTTTTGTTGAAGCCTGGTAATAAAAACCTATCGCCGCAAACACGATAGATCACATATAATGGGAATGGCAGTGGTACCAGTGATCTAACAGGCGCGATACCGCCTTCCTGAAGTGGATCGCCCCCAAAGGCCACCAAAGTTGAAAGTCGGCAATGATGCCGCGATCCCACAGGCGACGCCCATTATCTTGAAGCGGATCCTCTCCGATAAAGGCGGCGGCCAGCCTCACCTCAGAACGAATCATCACGGATAAGAGGCTGCCAACAGCCTCTGGGACGCGCACTCGCTGCCCCAAATTGTTCCTCCTGCTTAAAAGTAAAGCTTCAACCGGGGAAGCATAAGGCGATTTCATGGTTTCTTCCATCAAGTTACCAGACTGGCAAGCATAGCTCACTGCAAGGCAAATTGGAGCAAGTTAGCAGTCAAGCACAGAAAGAGCTGCAAAAACATTAAGTCAGATTCTTCAGCGGCAAAGTGATCCGACTTCAGTCAAAGCAGAGGATAAGCCCCGTCTGCACAGCAACCATGGGCTGGCTCAGCAAACGCCAAGTCCTAGCCTCACCTCTACGGCAAAGTCAGACACAGTCTCAACATTCACCAATATGGCAAGACTGGCTCAACCTTTGAAGAGACCAAGTCCTGAGTTCTGCCTGTGTAGCGGACTTAACATGCAGTGATCTTTCTCTGATCAAATCAAGACGATGGCTTCGCAGAGAGCCATGATGAGATCCTTCTCTGCAGATCAGCCAAGTGCAAGATGAAGATCGAGGGAAGTTAATTCCTAAAGCAGCTGTAAAAGCTAGACTAAGGGAGATGAATTCCCTAAAATCGGTGAAGTCATTGAACGATCAAGACTTACTGGTCCTTGGCCGGTTAGACAACCAGAGTGGGTTTTCACTAATTCAGAGATCTGAGTATCTCTTTCAAACCAAGAGAAGAGAAGAAAGGCAAAACATTTCTCTTCAGAGGACCTCAAGCGTCCTATTTATAGGCCCCATGGCCTGAGCGCAACCACCCCAAGCGTGGAAGCACGAGCGCGTTCAAGGCATTTATTGCGCCTTGATGGAAGGGACGGTTTTCCCTTGGAACCGTGCAAAGGGAGAAAACGTCTCCCTCATAAAAGGCACTTATGGCGCCTTGAATAAAGGGAATATCCTCCCTTGGAAACGTGCAAATCGGAGAACATCTCTCTCGATTGGCGCGAAAGAAGGAATGATCCTCCTCGTAACCGCCCCACGGCAGTTGGCTTTGAAAAGGCAACAGGAGTTCCAAAGCGAACTTATTTCTTGAAAGCCAGATACGGAGCTACCCCGACGCGAAGCTACTCGCGAACCAGTGTAATTCTTCGGCGAATTCATCCCAAAGCAGGATTGGAAGCGAAGCTGAACTCAACCATCATGGCGACGTTCATACTCCACATACCATCACAGCAGTTCAAAGTGTTTCGGAGTCTGAGCTATTGCAGACTCTCGAAACTTTGAAGGGGGTCTTGTTGACACTTAAAAAAGACAAGATTCTCATTGGTCCGAACGATGTCTAAACTTGTTGACATTTACAAAAGACAAGGGACAGACGAGCTGAAGACCAGTTTTCACCCACCTCCAAGGGACAAGGAAGCAGCTTGGACTCCACTGATCCAGCAAGCAGAACAGTGAACCCGGATTGTTCTAAACAGACCTCAGCAGGTCTAAGATGCTAGCATTTAGCATTACATTAGCCCAAGGAGATAGCCTCGATTGAGAGGCTAGCATCATCCAGAGCATCGCCAGGAAGCTAACTGATAGCTTCGCCGAAAAGCCTCTTTTTGGACCTCGCCAAGAGTTACCTCTAGCTCCGGTATGAGCTTCAAAGCGGGCAGCTCCGATATCAGCCTGCTATGGTCAACCTTTGACCAATCAAATCTCCTGATGAGATCGGATCCAATCTGATCAAATCCGATTAGGATTCAAATATGGTGGGTTGATTGCCGCAATCTCTTGACTCTCTTGAAACGAGTAAGAGAATCAGAGAAAATCCTCCAACGAGATGGAAAGGATCAAAACAAATCGGAAAGATCGACCGACTTGCCATTTCCTAGCTCCGCAGAAGCTATCCTAGCCTCGCAGCAAGGCTACTTTCTAAATTCAAACAGATTCGGTTCAATCTGTTCCATATCTTCAAAGGGGATGATTATACCCTTGCTTTCCCTATAAATAGCCCATCAAGGGTACAGGGACAGAGGGAGAGCAGATCGGGAGAGACTTCAAAGAAAAAAAAAGAGAGGACTCCACAAGCAGAGGCTTCTTTACAACGCTCTGTGCGTTCTCGAATTCAGAGACTCTTTAGAGAAATACTTCTCTCTTTCAGGGTGGTGATACCCTAACAACCTCTTTTCCTCAAGGAATCTCCGGAACCAGGCGAGAAGGAATTCCTCACAGAAGGCGGTTTTGAGAAGTAGCAAGAGGGTTCTATCAACCCTCTATTCTCTGATTCCCAGAACCAGGCGAGAAGGGAATCTCATCGCTCGCATCGTCAAAGGACAAAGTGGTCGCGCGCTGACCAGACTCCTATCGGCACACTTCTCCAGAATCTCTGAGGAGATCTACTTGTAATCTTTTTTTTTAAGAATACTTGTAATTTAGCTCCTCAAACTCTTTTTTGTAAGTTTTTTTCCTTTGCAAACATAATGGAAAACAATTTGTTTGTTTTTTTCTTTGTTTGTATTTTATTGTGTGATAGGGTTTATAACAATAATTTTTCAATTTTAATGGTAATCCATATTACACATCAACCTCTTTTTCGGATATTACCAACCCAGCATATCATAACTTTAACCAACCTAGTGTGCGGATTGGTCTTATCCGAATCAATATAACCCATGCCCCCAATCTTATAACCATAATTTTCAGAATAAATTCAACTCTTCACAGAGTCAGTGGGGATTCACCTCCCCGAGTCCAATTTTCAACCAACTTGTCCTCCTTATCCACCTTGTCCACAATATTTTCAAGATTCATACTCAGTTCCACCAGTCCAAAATAGAAAACCATCAATTTGGAAATGAGTATGCGTGGAGTCCAAATAACAATCACAAAATCTGATGGACTCACAATTTTACCACCAATTCTAAAATAACACTTCATCTTTTCAAGATCAATCGCAACAAAATGATGAACCTATCAACTATGAAAAGATGCTTGAAGCCATGACTCAGTTCAAAACGCTCGTAATCATGACATAAATATGATGGTCCAAACTCTACGTTCTCACCGTTTGGCCAGTTCTGATGTCGTTAACCATTCTGTTAGAGCTGAAGAGTCATGTTGTTTTGGAAAACAAGGTTCCATTTTAGCACAATCATTTGAACTTGCCAAAACTCCAAATTTTGAAAATGATATTGATAGTTAGCAAGTTATTCCTTTTCTGAAATAGAATTTGAGAATGAATATGATCATGAACCTCAACTTAGTGATTTAATTCTACTTCCTGATTTAATTATGACTCCAGTGTCTTCACCTGATTTCAATCTTTTTTCCGACTTAACATTGGATCCTGTGCCAATTCATAATGAAATTGAATCGCCCATCTTAATGATCATTTTATTGAACTTGACCAATTTCATACTTTTGAAAGTCCCATTGACAAATTGGCAAGTTCTCATTTTTATGAAATTGAACTCAATGAGAAATGTGACCTAGATTCTCAAATTTGTGATCCAGTTCAAATTTCCGAATCAATATTGACTCCTGTTTTGTTACCCGATTTGAGTAATATTTTAGAGTCTGTTTGATTCCCACACTGTCATTCTTGAACTGAATCACCAATATTAAGTCACATTCCATTGTGGGAAAATGAATGTGGACTTAAGTTTCAACTTCTTGATTTGGACCCACTTCCTGAACCAATCTCGACTCCTGAACCTTTACTTGACTTAAGTCACTTTCCTGAGTCGGTATTAATTCCAGTACTTCCTGAGTCCAAGTCAATCATTCTATCTTTTCACACTCTATTTTGGGACAAGGCGGTTGACAAAATTGACTCTGAAATCAATTATGGAATTGGAAATTAGATGGGGTCAAATTTTTAATAAAAAATCCTTCATGTATACATCATTTTAGTGGGTTATATTAGAGAGATTTCTGGTGGGTCCTCCGAACTCCATGCAAAGTCGATTGGGTCACATTTCGTGGACCAATCAGACCACCACCGGAACCACAACCTTAAGGTAGTATTTTCCTTCCCTGTCTTCTTTTTCATGCATCTATGCATTAATTCATACATTTAGGACAATGCATGAGATAGGTGTGGGGGAAGGTTCTAACATAACTTAGGTTTTTCTTTTTATTAAAAAAAGAAAAAAATTTAACATTTTCTTTACTTTTAAAAACTTTTTGAAAATAAAAACAATATTTTGACATATTTTTTTAAGAAATTAAGTCAATTTTAAGGAATAGGAAAATTCAAATTAGGATTTCTTATACTTGGTCAAAATAAGATTATTTGTTTGATTTTTAGGGTTAGGAAGATAATTTGTCAAAGTAATTTAGTCTTGATCTTTACCTTGATGTAATATGCACACTTATATACTTACACACTTAGGGTTCTAAAACAAAGATCTTATGCTTTAAAAAAATTAAAAAAAAAATATAAAAGATAAACAAATCTAATTATTGATTAGCTAGGTGTTTTGGCCTAAGCAAGCCTTAGTATTTATGTGAAAGATGATTAGATAAGTTTGAGAAAAAATATATAAAAATCCTCTGATTAAGCTTGGTATTTGTGCCTAATAAAGCATAAGTATTCACGCCTAAAAGTGGTTCATATAATAAAATCCTTAGTTTTGTGGCCTTATTTGCTTGAGTCTTTAAGTCCTTGAGGTATTTTCTCACTCGGTGCCCTAAGACCGTTTGGTTTAGGAGTCATCGATTAAAGGCTCGTTACATGTGCAGATTAGAAAGCCTAATAGAACTAAAGAATAATACCACCAAAAATATATATATATATATATATATATATATATAAATAAATAAGGCATAAGAGTTAGAGTCAAAGAACCCTTAGTCAAAGTTTTCACGGTCACAAGGTGCATATGACTTAGGGTAAAGTAATAGACTAGATGAGAAGTACAGTTTGACTCCTTACTTTGATTGATAACAAATTTTTGAATAGAGACTAAGTTTAGGAATGAAAATTTCGGTTTTCCTATAACTTATAGATTACTTAAAACTTACAATAATATTTCAAATATTTTTCTTTCAAAATGTGTTTTAAAATACTAACATTTTCTCTTTCTTTACGGATTTTGTGGGTGTAATCCACTGAGAACCCTCACGAGACAAAACTCGTCCTCTAGGGGTAACCTAGAGGTTTAACGGCTTGTTGCACAAGCTCAGTGCAATTGCGTGACCTGCGAAAGTGGTCTAATAATATTTAGTTTAGTTTTGTTGCTTTGCTCGAGGACGAGCAAAAGATAGGTGTGGGGGTGTGATTGCACACATTTATTGCATTATTCTTTATTACATTCCACATTTATCATGTAATAAATCTGCTAAATTTCTTATCTTAAATGTCTATTTTGCAAAAGATAATCATGGGGAGAAAGAGGATAAAATCAAATAAATATCAGTTAAATTCAGATTTAACTAGATTTATTTGGTTAGAGGAGGATGATCCCAAATCCAGTTGGTTAAATTCAGTTTTTGGTGAATTAGGTGGTTAAAGCTAAAGATCAACAAGGATAACGTCAAATACAGAGTCCAAATCCAAAGGGATAAATGGATGAGAGAAGATCAATGGATGAGATGAAGTAATTCAGACTCAGATTCTGACTGGATACATTTTAGTATTTGAATCATAACTTTCGCTACCAGAACTCAAATCTGATGATTCAAGATGATCCAGAAAGACAACTTAAAGGGCTACAACTCTTAAGTTTATTATTATTTCTAATTCTATCATTTGATAAGTGATATTTAGCAATCAATACGCCACTAAACTGCAGATCAGAACTGAATATCCACATCAAATCAAGTTTGGAGATAAGGGGAGCTCAGAAATTGCCAGCTTTACTTATCTTCATACTCCTCTACCCTCTGCATTTCTCCTATAAATACTTGCACTCAAAGGCAAAAGGGACGACCAAGTAGAGAGTAGAACTTAGGCTAATTTGTAGTTGTAACTTAGGTTTTAGTTTCTTTTTATGTAATTTTTACTTTTCTTTATGTAACTGAGAGGAGAGACGACTTTCATTAAGGAATGAGAGCTAGCTTGTACTGCAGGTGACACCAGTGTAAGTGATCTCTTCTTTCATTGTTATTTGAATCGAATCAAAGTTTCTTTTTCTTTCTTTACTCTTGTTTTCTTTTACTCTCCTCTGATGTGTTGCAATCCAAGAGAATCCGATAGCCTCAAGACTGCTTAGCCGTTGCAAGTGCCCTTGATGGCCTATGGTGATGAACAACCCTTCTCTTGCTAGTATAGTTTGCCCTTTTATTCGTAGTGTAGATCGAGAATGGGGAAGATCCTATACGCCATGCTTGATTGTCTTCAAAGACAAGGTAAGTCATCGTAACGGATCCAAAGTATATGAGCATTGAAGAGGTAAGTAATTTTTAGGTTATCTTTCTTTTCTTTTATTCTTTAGTTCCAATATCACAAGCTCCAACCATCTTTATCACTCTTTTCCATTTCTTTGTATATAATCTATTTTTCATTTTTTCATCTTCTTAATCTACCATCTTCTTCCTAATTCAACTTTAACAATTTTTCTTTTCTTTTTAAGAAACTAAAGAAGAACTTAAACCATTAATGGTAACATAAAAGAGAACTTGCTAAACAAGCTTCCATCGCTAGTCCCTCCTTGTGGATCACGACCCGCATAGCCACTTGCTATAGCGGTAGAATTGAGCACCTTGCACTACTGTTTTAAAAGTTCTGAAATTCTGTATTGGTGTGCAGGTTATAACTCAATCAATACTTTCATGGAGGAATGAGAGCAAGCTTGTACTGCAGGTGACACCGGTGTAAGTGATCTCTTCTTCCATTGTTATTTGAATTGAATCAAAGTTACTTTTTCTTCTTTACTCTTGTTTTCGTTTGCTCTCCTCAATGTGTTGCAATCCAAGTGAATCTGATAGCCTCGAGACTGCTTCGCCATTGCAAGTACCCTTGATGGCCTATGGTGATGAACAACCATTCTCTTACTAGTATAGCTTGCCCTTTTATTCTTAATGTAGACTGGGAATGGGGAAGATCCTACACGCCATGCTTGAAAGACAAGGTAAGTCGTAGCTACGAATCCAAGGAATATGAGCACAAAGGGGTAAATAACTTTTAGTTCTTTCTTTTCTTTTAAATCTGTAGTTTAGAACACCACAATTTACCACTTCTTTTATCATTCCTTTTCTATTTCTTTGTACATATCATTTCTAGTTTTTCCATCTTCTTAATCTACCATCTTCTTCTTAATTCAAACTTTAACTCAATTTTCTTTTTTTTTTAAAGAACTAAAGAAGAACTTTAATCATACTTTGTAGCCTAAAAGAGACTTACTAAAAAGCTTCCATCGCTAGTCCCTTCTTGTGGATCACGACCCGCATAGCCACTTGCTATTGCGGTAGAATTGAGTAACTTGCACTACTATTTTAAAGTTCTGAAATACTATATTTTGTGTGTAGGTAGAACCTCAATCATATTTTGGCGCCGTTGCCGGGGAGGGACGGTAAGTTATTCTTTTTTTTAGATTTACATTTTTGGTTAACTTTCTTTTCTGTTCTTGGTGTACAGGTTTGACAACAAGGAATCTTTGCTGCAGTGGACATATAAGTGATCTTGGACTCTGCTCAAGAAAGCAGAGCCAAGAAGCCCTCAGATTTGCTACATTCCTGTGACAATCTGAGTGAACTACTAACCTGTATTTTCTACAGGTTAGCTGAATTGCAAAGTTTAATATCTGTAGCTATTAATTTCCTTGTTTGTCTCACTGTACTTCCTTTCTAACCTCAACAGTAAAATGATGTTTGTTAAATGCTAAAAACGGTTTAGACTTTGCATTTAGGCACGTGTCTAATTCGTTTACATTTTATATTACTGTTGAAGAGTGCTGGAGTAAAAGGTACGTTTGTATGGCATATAGTTTAGGAAACATTCTTGAGTGATTATTTGCTTGTTGGATGATACTTTTCTTTATCCTGCACACCTTGCACAATCAATCTTAAGGGCTTGTTCTGTAAACAAGATAAGGTGGGGAAGTCATTACCCTCCCTTAGTCCACAAACAATCTCCTCACTCTCTAACCCAAACCTAACTAAAACTAAGTAGACGTTGGCCCTAGGGACATCTCGGACTCAATTAGGAGATTATCCTAAAGGGGAAGGTGTTAGAATTTGACTCCTGTCAAATCAGTGTCTAAGAAAAGGGATTGAGGGACGAAACCCCGAAGGCTGGTGGTTTGGCTTAATTAGGCTCGTCGCTTTTGCGCGGATACCTCCCACCAATCTTACCCTGATCTGGCTGATTAGCTTGGGGTCAAAGTCTGCATTATACCTCCCGTGGACAGTCTAACCAGTTAGGAGTTGTCTAGCTCAAAGGTCTACCCTAACTTAGTTTAGATTTTTTTTCTTTTTTTTTTGTTTGCTTATTTGTTTATTTTTCTTTGTTTGTGTTGACATCTCCTGTGTGATATAACTTATAACAATAATTTTTTCAATTTTAATGGTTATCCATATTACACCCCGACCTCTTTTTGGATATTACCAACCCGATATATCATAACTTTAACCAACCTAGTGTGCCAGATTGGTCTTATCCGAATCATTACATACCCCAGTCCCAATACTATGAACAAGACTGGAATAATCATCACTACTTTTTATAGAGTCAATGGGGATATAACTCCCCTAAGTCATATTGTCAACTACCCTACCAACATCCAGCTTCATATACGCCTTATCCCGAACAACCATTAGAAGAATCAATTGACTGGGAAAAGAGGATGGAAGTCTTAGATGAGCTTGAGCGACGAATTTAAATTTAGAAGACTCAAAATCTGTAAAAATTTTCAAGTCACAGATCCTTACTCTATTTTTCAAGGAGAACATGTCAACTTAGAAAAGAGTATGGAAATCATGATTCAATGTCAAAATGATCCACTCGATATGATAGAAGCATGAATTAGTAAATTGGAGAACATGCGTATGAATAAGGAAACTCTCCCTATTCAATCTTTGACTATTCCTAATACTTCTAGCCATATTGATGAAAACCAAGAATCATGGTATCTTGAAGACTTTGACCAAGATTCAGTTTCACCACAAAACCTTGAACTTGACTAATATCAACCTATTGACGAATTGGCAAGTTTTCATTTTAATGAGATTGAACTTGTTCATGAATGTGAACCCGATCCCCAACTTTGTGATTCAGTTTCCATCTTCGAATCAATGTTGACTCCGGTATTCTTACCCAATTTGGACCAATTTTCTGAGCCAACATTTATTCCCGTACCCATAGATTTTGAAATTGAATCACCAATTTTGGATAGTCACATTCCATTGATGGGAAAAGAATGTGAATATCAATTCTTGGACTTGGACTCAACGCTTGAATCAAAACTAACTCTCGAACCCCAAGTCGATTTTCTCGAGTTTGTATTTGTTCTGAACCTATCATTCTTGAGTCCAAGTCAACCATTCCACCAAGTCACATTCTTTTGTTGGACATAGGTATAGACCATGATGACTCTGTGATGATTTTTCAGGACTGGTCATGTAAAAGAAGTAAGTTTCACGATAGGATCTTTCATGATCCTATTCATACTAGGGACTATAAATATGTAAATAGAAAAGAGGTCAATAAAGATAGGTTCCGTGAACTACACATTATCTTGATTGGGTAGGAACGCTTGACCCAATCAGACCACCACCGGAACCACCACCTTAAGGTAATATTTTCCTTCCCTTTCTTCTTTTTCATGCATCTATGCATTAATTCATACATTGAGGACAATGCATGAGATAAGTGTGGGGGAGGGTCTAACATAACTTAAGTTTTTTTTCTTTTTAAAAAAATAAAAAAATAAAAATAAAAATTAACATTTCTTTACTTTTAAAAAACTTTTTGAAAATAGAAACAATATTTTGACATATTTTTTGTAAGAAATTAAGTCAATTTTAAGGATAGGAAAATCCAAATTAGGATTTCTTAAACATGATCAAATAAGATTATTTGTTTGACTTTTAGGTTTGGAAGATAATTTGTCAAAGTAATTTAGTCTTGATCTTTACCATAATGAAATATGCATACTTCATACACTTACACACTTAGGGTTCAAACAAAGATTCTTATGCCTTATAAAGGGAAAAAAAAAGAAAAATATATATATGAAAGATGAACAAATCTAATTATTAATTAGCTAGGTGCTTTGGCCTAAGTAAGCCTTGGTATTTATGCGAAAGATGATTAGATAAGCTTGAGAAGAAATATATATATATAAAAAAAATTCATCTGATTAAGCTGGGTATTTGTGCCTAATAAAGCATAAGTATTCACGTCTAAAAGTGATTCATATAATAAAATCCTTAGTTTTGTGGCCTTGTTTGCTCGAGTCCTTAAGTCCTTGGGGTGTTTTCTCACCTGGTGCCCTAAGACCGTTTGGTTTGGGAGTCATCGATTAAAGGCTCGTTACATGGGCAAATTAGAAAGCCTAATAGAACTAAGGAATAATACCACCAAAAAATATATATATAAATAAATAAGGTATAAGAGTTAGAGTTAGTGAACCCTTAGTCAAAATTTTCTCGGTCACAAAGTGCATATGACTTAGGGTAAAGTAATAGACTAGATGAGAAGTATAATTTGACTCCTTACTTTGATTGATAACAAATTTTGAATAGAGACTAAGTTTAGGAATGAAAATTTCAATTTTCCTATAACTTATAGATTACTTAAAACTTACAATAATATTTCAAATATTTTTCTTTTAAAATGTGTTTTCAAAATACTAATATTTTCCTCTTTCTTTATGGATTTTATGGGTGCAATCCACTGAAAACCCTCACGAGACAAATCTCGTCCTCTAGGGGTAGCCTGGAGGTTTAACGGCTTGTTGCACAAGCTTAGTACAATCGCGTGACCTGCGAAAGTGGTCTAATAATCTTTGGTTTAGTTTTGTTGTTTTGCTCGAGGACGAGCAAAAGATAGGTGTGGGGGTGTGATCGTATACATATTTTGCATTCTTTTCATTACACTCCTACATTTATCGTGTAATAAATCTGCTAATTTCTTTTTCTTAAATGTCTATTTTGTAGAAGATAATAATGAAGAGAAAGATGATTAAACTAAATAAATACCAGTTAAAATTAGATTTAACTGGATCTATTTGGTTAGCTGAGGATGATCCCAAATCTAGTTAGAACAAATCAAGGATTGGGCCAAATGTTCAGCTGAAGATCAGAGCAAATCAGAAAGATAACACCAAATGGAAACCAGTAAAATTCAGATTTCTATAAATCCATTTTGGTTAGCTAAAGATCAATCGAGGATAATATCAAATACAGAGAGATAAATGGATATAGAGAAGATCAACGGATGAGATGAAGCAAGTTTGACTCAGATTCTGACTGGATACATTTCAGTATTTGAATCATAACTTTCGCTACCGAATCTCAAATCTGATGATTCAAGATGATCCAGAAAGAGGACTTATAGAGCTACAACTCTTATGTTGATCACTATTTCTACTTCTGTCATTTGATAAGTGATATTCAGAAATCAATACACCAACAAATTGCAGATCAGAACTGAATATCCATATCAAATCAAGTTGGAGATAAGGGAGGATTCAAATTTAAAAATAGCCAGCTTTTCCTGTCTTCATACTCCTCTAACCTCTGCATTTCTTCTATAAATACCTATAATCTCAAAGGTAAGGGAAGACGATCAAGCAGAGATAGAACTTAGGATAATCTGTAGTTTGTAACTTAGGTTTTTATTTTCTTTCATGTAATTTTTATTTTCTTTATATAACTGAGAGGAGAGGATACTTTCATGGAGGAATGAGAGCAAGCTTGTACTGCAGGTGACACCGGTGTAAGTGATCTCTTCTTCCACTGTTATTTGAATTGAATCAAAGTTACTTTTCTTCTTTACTCTTGTTTTCGTTTGCTCTCCTCAATGTGTTGCAATCCAAGTGAATCTGATAGCCTCGAGACTACTTCGCCATTGCAAGTACCTTTGATGGCCTATGGTGATGAATAACCATTCTCTTATTAGTATAGCTTGCCCTTTTATTCTTAGTGTAAACTGAGAATGGGGAAGATCCTACACGCCATGCTTGATTGCCTTCAAAGACAAGGTAAGTCATAGCTACGACTCCAAGAAATATGAGCACAGAAGGGTAAGTAACTTTTAGTTTCTTTCTTTTCTTTTAATTCTGTAGTTTAGAACACCATAATTTACCACTTCTTTTATCATTTCTTTTCTATTTCTTTGTACATATCATTTCTAGTTTTTCCATCTTCTTAATCTACCATCTTCTTCCTAATTCAAACTTTAACTCAATTTTTCCTTTTTTTTAAAGAACTAAAGAAGAACTTTAACCATACTTTGTAGCCTAAAAGAGAACTTACTAAAAAGCTTCCATCGCTAGTCCCTCCTTGTGGATCACGACCCGCATAGCCACTTGCTATTGCGGTAGAATTGAGTAACTTGTACTACTATTTTAAAGTTCTGAAATACTATATTTTGTGTGCAGGTAGAACCTCAATCTATTGTCTATCAAGAAACAAAGGAGTTTTGGAGTTAACACGTGTTGATTTAAGAGCTCGCGCGTCAAGATCGCATCTAGCACTCGGATGGAGTCAAGCTCTTTGGATCGTGTTTTGATCGAGTCAGCTTGAAGAAAGAGTTCTATAAGAAGACTTCAGTTTGTTTTTAGTTTAGTTGTGTTTAGATCTTGTGTAAAGATAGACTAGTGTTGATATACTCAAGTTCACACACATAGGCTCAATATGTTTGGTTTTCGGTTTAATCGGTTTTGGATTTCAAACATACATATATTTGGTTTTCATGAATAGATAGAATTAAAACAAGTTTACATGGTTTAATGTATATTAGATTTCATCTATATACATATATACTTTATATATTTAGAAAGATTATTTTGATGATCCTATTCATTTGTTTAGAGTTTTGTAACTAACAAAACTTATTTTGGATTTCATGTCAAAAATAAAGATATATCAATTACATGTGTATTGGATTCTATCCATACACAATATGCTTCAAATGTATTTCAATATCATGCTTTCGCATTTATATAAGTTTGGAAAAAATCGGATTTCCATTTCAAAGTTTGGTTTTCAGAAAATACCGATTTTGTGTTTAAGCTTAATTTCTATATCACAAAAATACTTCAAATAGTTTACAATATCTATTGATTTTTGGTCACATATGTTTATTCTTCAAATATTTATAAGAACCTATTTTTGTGAAATTTATGAGAATTTATGGGATTTTATTGGAGTTAAAATGTCTAAGTTTCAACTCCCTTAATCTCTGCCAGAACCTGCTGGCGGTCGACCGGACTGGTCGATCGATGTGCACGAGGACGTGTACAAGGCCAGCCTAGAAGGCTGGTCGACCGGGCGATCGACCGATTATAACTACCCAATGCTCAGGTTGTGCCGGTCGACCGGGCGGTCGACCGACAGGCTTGGCCCGGTCGACTGGAGCTCCAACGGTCATAAATATGACCGTTGGACGGTCGACCGTCCGGTTGACCGGAAGGTCAAAAATGACTTTTCTGGCTGCCAACGGCTAGTTTCTCCTAGCCCTATATAAAGGGGTTTTGGGGGTAATTTTGAACAAGATTTAAGAAGAGAATTTTAACCAGTTTTTTAGTGTCATCTTGCCCATTTTTTAAAGAGTTTCAAAAGAGTTTTTGTGCTTCAAATCTCTATCTTTTATTTTGTTTTTCAAAGATTGGGAAAATCAAAGAAAAAGAAGTCTTCGGGAAATTGTTTTTGATCTTTATTTTTATTTCTATTTAGTATTTTTCCCAAGTATTTTTCTTTGTGATTTTGTTTTCCAAACACATTATTTTCTCACACTTGAGCTATCATATCTAATCCTATCCATAGGATCTTGTTTATGTGAGAAAAATTGTTTGTGGTCTATTGTGATCACCAAGTGTTGTAATCTCTTCTTTGCTTTGGTTTGTGCCTATCCCTCTTGTGTAGAGGTGATTGGGTTTTGCTTTAGATTTGTGGCTCATCCCTCTTGTATAGAGGTGATTGAGTTTTGGCTTTGTACCTTACCTCTTGAGTAGAGGTGGTTGTGTTAGAGAGAGGAGTTGTATACTCCAAGTTTGTAATTGCAAATTTCTCGGTGGAGGTTTCCTTTGTGGGATGTCCTGGTAGACGTAGTGAAAATCCTTCTGTGTGAAGGCAGGGACGTAGAGCAGTGGCTCGAACATCAAAACATATCTTGGTGTTTACGTTTGATCCACTATCTCTAAACTCTATCTCTTTTATATCTTGCAATGCTTTATATTGTTCATATTATATGCTAGATATAGTTGTGTGTGCCCATACGTGTGTTGAACCAAGAGAACTTCATATAGTACCTCAACTCTTAATCTAGATGAATCTTGAGGAGATAGTCCAGAGCCCTTCACAGGAAATTCGGCTACACTCTTTGGTTACACATAGTGTGTTGCAATTGAGTTTTAATTTCGCATCGTTTCTCATTAGATTAGCTAGTACACCTATTCACCCCTCAAGGTGTATTTCAATTGGTATCAGAGCCTATGCTCCTGATATTAGGTTTAACCACCTAGGAGTGAGATCTTGGATTACTAATCTAGTATTGCATTTGCACACATATAGTCTATACACTCATGGATCACCTTACCCCTCCCATGTTTGATGTTTCTAACGTCGATATGTGAAAGTTTAGGGTGAGTGCTTATTTAAAAACCCTAGGTTTGCATGTCTATCTTGCCACTATCAAGAATAATGACTAGTACATTGAGGCTAATGCACAAGCCTTAGATGCACTAAAGCATACACTTTGCAAAGAATATTGATGTATGATTTCTCATTGTGATTCCGCTTTTGCATTGTGGAACACATTGACCTCTCCCGAGCTACAGACGATAAACTATGTAGAGAAGGAGCCCTTGGTGGATGAGTCTGACGTAACCTGCTATATGGTCCAAGGGATTGACTCCCTTGAGGTACATTCAGATACTTATCTAGATGATAGTTCTAGCTCTTCTTGTGATGATAACATGGATGCAGATGCATTAAATGAAGAACTACCTATGGTTTGTGAAAACTTGTTAGAAAAATACAAACTTTTGAAAAAAAAGTTTTAAATTAAAAGAAGAAAATAAGGATTTATTTTCAAAACTTAATATGGTTTTGTAAGAGAGGGTTTAGATTTCAAGTAAAGAAACTCATTGAAATGTCAACTTGTCCTTGCCTTAAATGAAAATGAAATTTTAACGAATAAAAATAATTGTGATGACATTTTGAAGAATAATGAGGTTTTGTCCTCAAAACTCGATTTTGTTTTAAAGGAGAAAAATTCTTTGAACAATAAATTGCTTTAATCTTAAAAGAATTGGAATGTGTCTCAAATGAAAATATTTTTTTGAAAAATAATTTAGATTCCTATATTTGCCATGCTACTATACCTTCATCATCTTGTGCTTCTATTGCATACTCCACATCTTCTTCTAATGTTGAAAATGATATATGTATGTTGAAGAAAAATGTAGATTGTTTGAGCTTCACTTTGAGCCAATGTACTATAGATCGCAAGAAATTAGAATCCATGTTTCGAAAGAAACAAGTTTCACATATTCATGCACACTAATCACGGCATACATATGCTTCTCACGCTCACACACATGACACCATGTATGCTAGTGTGTACACTTGTACACATTGTGGATGTAAGGACCACCTTGCAAAGTTTTGTTATGATAGAATACATAATTTAAATTTTGCAAATAAATTTGTTTGGGTTAGGAAAAGTGCTTAAAATACACCTAGAGGGGGGTGAATAGGTGTACTAGCTAAACTAATGATAATGATGCGGAATTAAAAACTATTTATGCAAACTAAAGCTATTAAGCTAAAAACACAAGGTATAACAAAAGAGTGTAACCGAATTTCCGGTGAAGGACTCTGGACTATCTCCTCAAGATTCTTCTAGATTAAGAGTTGAGGTGCCACTATGGCTCTCTTTGTTGAATACAAGTGTGAGCAAACAATTTCAAGCATATATCAATTAAACACAAGTATATCAAGCATATAAGAGATATGAACTATATAAGCATGCAAGATATGTAAACACAAATGAGAGATAGAACAACCGCAAACACGGGAGATTTGTTTTGAGGTTTGAGCACTTTAGCTCTACGTCCCCGCCTTCAACACTACGAAGGATTTTTCACTAAAATCGATCCCACTGGATCACTCAGTGCCGCAACACCTACAATGAGTTCACACTAGAACTCCGGACCCACGAGTCCCTCTCTTGTTCCCGCAATAACAACACGCGCAATCACACTAGCTTCCCGAGGCCGCACCACTACACCGAGCTCCCACAAGAACTCGTTACAAACACAAACCCGCAAGTTTGCCTCCTCAGATACAAGATGAATACTTGGTGATCTAAATACTTTGATTACCTAAAAATACTCTCACAACAAATCTCCTATAGGATTGACATAGCAATAGAAAGCTCAAGTATGTGTGAGAAAAACTAGGATAGATCTGTGGTGAAAAACTCAAGAAATCTCTTTGGAAAACACTCTTGAAAAACTCACTTTTTGATATGGAAGTATTAGCCCTAAAACAAGTGAAGAAAACACTAAGAGTGGTAAGAAAAACTGGCTCAAAAATCTTCTTCAAATCTTGTTTGAAACAGCCCAAAACAACCCCTTTTATAGGCCTAAAAAATATAGCCATTGGGACAAAACTATAGCCAGGATGAGCTGTTGGTCGACCGGCCGGTCGACCAGCCAACAATCATTTTTTGACCGTTGCAGCCTGGTCGACCGTGCCTGGGCTTTGACCTACCGGTTGATTGCCCGATCGATCGAGGCCAGATCCAGAGAGCACAGCTCTCTAGCGGTTGACCGGTTGGTCGACCAGGGCCATAGCGGTCACCGCCCCGTCAACCGCCAAATTGCCGTGCACGTTTTGTGCACATCGGTCAATCGCCCGGTCGACCGACTTCTGTATCGGTCGACCGCCAGAAGGCCTGGTCAGCAAATCTTGAGATACAAACTTGGTCTTTTTAATTTAAATAAAATCCCATAAAATCACATGAAATCTACAAAAATAGGCTCTTTGAAATACTTTGATGTACAAACATGTTTGATCAAAAATCAATACATATTACACACATTTTGAAGCATTTTTGTGATATAGAAATTTTGCCTTAAAAAAATTCGTATTTTTCAAAATCAATTGTTAATTTAAAAAATGTTTTTTCTAAAACTTCTTCAAATACAAAAATAAGATATTTTAAACACTTTTGAAGCTTAGTGTGTATGGATATGATCCAATACACATATAAAATGAAATATCTATGTTTTGATAATAAGCTCTAAAATAAGTTTTGATAAATACAAAACCTAAATACATGATATAGAATCACCAAATAAGTTTTTCTAAACATTTGAATTATCAATGAGCATGGGTGAAATCAAAACACATATAAACCATATAAACTTGCTTTGATGAACTCTAATCATGAAACATAAAGATATATACTTTCAATCTCAAAAACCAAAACGGTATTTTCTAAAATCAAAACTATTTTAAGAAAAACACATATAAATCTTGTGTGTGTATGTGTATGATCTTAAGCATTCAACAACTAATTTATCCTTTACATTTTATCTAAAATAAATCTTAACACTTATAAAATTAGACTCAAGTCTTGAAAACCTTCTCATGAAAATCTTCTTCTTCAGCTTGACTTGGTCCAAACCTTGATCCAATGAGCTAGACTCTTCTTGAGTACTTGATGTAATCTTGATGCGTGAGCTCTTGAATCAACACGTGCTAGTTTCAAAACTTGACTTCGAATCATTTGTTGAAGCTAAACACCGACTAAGATCTTGATCAAATATCTGAAACTTATTAAACACAAGATCATTAGTACTATAAATACATAAGTTAATCATCATTAAAACTAGAGTGATGGGCCTTGGGCCAATAATCTCTCCCTTTTTGATGATGACAAAACTCATGGAGTTATATATGCATGGATTAAAGATAAGCTTCATAGAAGCTCCCTCTTAACTCATGCATAGCAATAAATAAATAGATATTCAATGAAATATATAAAGTAAATAAAACATATATGCATAAACAAGGATATAAACATGCATATATAAACTCATAAATAATGATATAAACATGCATATATAAACTCTCAAAATTCTTCTCCCCTTTTTGTCAATTCATCAACAAAGGGTGAGGACAATCAAACAATAAAGATGTATATGTAATAGACATTCATGAAGAGGAGAGACGTAAAGTTAGCTCCCCCGCATACATGCATTACATGGAGAAGGGATGACTAAACCCTAACCCACATAAAGTAAAATATACAATATATAAATGAAGATGTTAAGCTCCCCCTACACACGTGTATCACGTAAAGAAGAGAGGTCAAGCTCCTCAATGTGAGATACACTCAATGTGAATCTATATATAGAAGAGCTCCCCTTGCATAAAGGCAATATATATCAACAAATTTTGAGAAATTTTTTGAATCAAAACAAGTTTTTTTTGAAATTCCTTGAAGTCAACAAAACAAATTTTGATACCAATGAAATCAAATTATAGTTGACAAAAACAAAAGTTGGTACCACTTGAAAAAAAATTTAAGAGACCAATAGTAGATTTTGATACCAATAGAAGGTGAAACATGAAGTACATTTTTGATATCAAATAGATACCAATTGAAATACCATTGAAATCAATGTATAAGCTTGTATAGATATCAATTAACATTTAAAATAAAATCAAGCTTATCATAAACATAATTTATGCTTTAAGAATGTAACGATATTGTAAAACAAGCACAGTCAAATCATATATATGTATGTATGAAAGACAATTAACATTGATACTAATTAAATTTTGAAGCATACATATATAAGAAACAAATATGAGTATACAAACATAAAATTCTTTGAACATCAAGTGTATAACTCATACCTACCACCCTTTTCATGCACATGATAAAAGATATTCATTAAGGCATACAAGGCATGGTTGCCTATCCAACCGCCCTTTTAGGGTAGAAGTTTTTTAAAATAAGATTTGAAAATAGTTGTAGATTGAAACAACACCAAATGAAGAATAAATAACTAGTTTAAAGTAATTTTTGAAATAATTAGTTAAATCCTTTAAACATGAAAACAAATCATATCTTCCATGAAGCGAGCTAAATACATAAGAGTTGACACTCGAAATCTGTAAAGCTCATAAATGCTCATGAAAACAAGATCATAAGTAAACAAAAAAAATGTGAGTGCACAAGAATCATGTGAATAGAATATTCATGAAAATAATCAATAAGGTTCAAAAATAAACATGAAATTCTTTTATCAAAAACATGAAAATCATAAAAAAATATTTTTCATTAAAAACAAACTTCAAGGTATATGTATGTTCTATCAAAGCTAAAAATATACATACATATCCCAACTACAAACGAGTCCATAATAGAATTTGCATGAAGGCAAGTGACTCAAAGGTATACATGTATATTTATTAGTTTAGACAAAAATAACATATACAAGAAGCAAAACATATACAAAAATAGGAAAACAAGTATAAATGAAAGAATCATCAAAATTAGATTATACATGTACATGTAAAGAGTACCAATGAGCAATGAAATACAAATATATAATAATCAAGTGTAACTTACTATTTGTACAAGTACAGATACAAGTTTTAATGAAAACTACATCTAAACAAGTATTCATCACGTAAAGTACAACCAAAATATGCTAAAAATATTTATATGAAAGCATGTAAACTAAAATAGGAGTTTAGAGATAGTTACCAAACCATATGCACTATTCTCTAAACCTCCAAACCATGGTAGTCCTCCCACCAAACTTCCTTGATAGCGATACATCAATAGGGTATGTCCATCTAGCTCATGCATCCACCACCAAGGCACCATATCTCTCACGTCATGCAAGAGCCCACACCAACATCAAACACAAGAGGTGCAGATTTTGGTACCCATTTCCTTTTGGGTCCACAGAGGTTAGTATTATAAAGAATCCAAATATTTTTATTTGTAAAATTTATATGATTTATCTTATCAAAATAAAACTAAATGGCCTTTGCGGCCACAATGTGTACATTTATACACTCTAGCATGCATATGAGTGGTGTGAGAGTGAGCATAGAGTGCATATGTATGCCATGGGGTTTGTGCATGAGCATGTGAAATTTGTTTCTTGCGAAATATGGATTCCAATCTATTATAGTTAAATGCACATTGGCTCAAAGTGGACCCCAAACAATCAATGTTCTTTTTCATAATGCAAATATCATTATCAATTTTGGAAGAAGAAGCATGAAAAACAAAATCCTTATTCTTTTTAGAGATATTTTCTTTTTCTTTTAAGACACTTTTCTTTTTCAAGGAATTATTTTCATTTAAAAGAATTTTCTTTTCGTTTTCCACCAAAACAACTTGGTTTTTCAAAAATTCATTTTCTTTTAAAACACAATCAAATTTATTTTTAAAAGAATCATTTTCTTTTAATAAAGAAGTGTTTTCCTTCTTCAATTTATTGTTTTCAATTTTTAATAAATCATATTTTTCAAGAAATTTCTGACAAAAAGATGCAAGCTCATCATAAGGCATGTCAATATCTTCTTCTATCTCAGATTCAGAATTTACCTCAAGGGAGTCATCCCCTTGGACCATGTAGCATATGTTGGAAGCATCACTTCCATCATCCGAGTCACTCCCAGATAGTATTGCTTTTGTTCACCAAGAGAGACTAGTGTGTTCCATGCTGAAAAAGCCGAATCAAAGTTCAAATTCCTAGATAAATATTCATCATTTAGGGTAGATTTTAAAGCATGAATGGCTTTTGCATTAGCCTCAAGGTTTTTGCCATTTGAACAATATGAGTCTTTAATAGTGGCAAAATAAATATGAATTCTTAGGGTTTTGAGGTACATTAACATCTTAACTTTTCATATTTGGATGTTAAGAATATCAAACATGAGAGGTGTCATGAAATCCATATGTGTGTTCAAAAATGGTGATTAGCTAAAATGAGGATCTTTAACTCTAGATTGTTTGACCACAATCAAGAGCATCAAGCTCTGATATTAATTGAAAATACACCTACAAGGGGGGTGAATAGGTATGCTAGCTAATCTAATGATAATGATGCGGAATTAAAAACTATTTATGCAAACTAAAGCTATTAAGTTAAATACACAAGGTATAACACAAGAGTGTAGCCGATTTTCGGTGAAGGGCTCTGGACTATCTCCTCAAGATTCCTCTAGATTAAGAGTTGAGGTGCCACGATGGCTCTCTTGGTTGAATACAAGTGTGATCAAACAATCCCAAGCATATATCAATTAAGCATAAGTATATCAAGCATATAAGAGATATGAACAATATAAGTATGCAAGATATGTAAACCCAAATGAGAGAGAGCAATCGCAAATACGGGAGATTTGTTTTGAGGTTCGAGCACCCTAGCTCCCCCTTCAACACTATGAAGGATTTCCACTAAAATTGATCCCACTGGATCACTCGGTGCCTCAACACCTACAACGAGTTTACACTAGAACTCCGGACCCGCAAGTGCCTCTCTTGTTACCGCAATAACAACACACGCAAGCATACTACCTTGTCGAGGTCGCGCCTCTACACCGAGCTCCCACAAGAACTCGTTACAAACATGAACCCGCAAGTTCGCCTCCTCAGATACAAGATGAACACTTGGTGATCTAACCACTTTGATCATCTAAAAACACTCTCATAACAAATCTCCTATAGGATTGATATACCAATGGAAAGCTTAAGTATGTGTGAGAAGAACTAGGATAGATTTGTGGTGAAAAACTTAATAAATCTCTTTTGAAAACACTCTTGAAAAACTCTCCTTTTAATATGGAAGTATTAGCCCTAAAATAAGTGGAGAAAAATACTAAGAGAGGTAGGAAAAACTGGCTCAAAAACCTTTTTCCAATCTTGTTTGAAACGGCCCAAACCAGCCCCCTTTTATAGGCCTAAAAAATATAGCCGTTGGGACAAAACTGCAGCCAGGATGACCTGTCGGTCGACTGGCTAACGGTCATACCGTTGCAGCCTACCGATCGATCGGCTGATCGACCGTGCGTGGGCTTTGACCTACCAGTCGACCTCCCGATCGACCGAGGCCAGGTCCAGAGAGCACAGCTCTCTAAACGGTCGATCGGTCAGTCGACCGGGGCTATAACGATCGACCGTCTCGTCGATCGGCCCTCAAGCCAAATTGTCGTGCACGTTTTGTGCACATCGGTCGACCGCTCGGTCGACCGGCAGAAGGCCTGGTCGGCAAATCTTGGGATAAAAACTTGGTCTTTTTAATTTAAATAAAATCTCATAAAATCTACAAAAATAGGTTCATTCAAATCCTTTGATGTAAAAACATGTTTGATCAAAAAACAATACATATTACAAACATTTTGAACCATTTTTGTGATATAGAAATTTTGCCTAAAAAAATTCGTATTTTTCAAAATCAATCTTTAATTTGAAAAATGATTTTTTCAAAACTTCTTCAAATAGAAAAATAGGATATTTTAAATACTTTTGAAGCTTAGTGTGTAAGGATATGATCCAATACACATATAAGATGAAATATCTATGTTTTTGACAATAAGCTCTAAAATATGTTTTGATAAATACAAAACCTAAATACATGACATGGAATCACTGATAAGTCTCTAATTTTGCATAATTTTCATCACATTCTCATATTTATTAGGTATAAAATTCTGCTAATAAAGCTTTACTTGCTTGATCCTAGGTCCATGGTGTGCAAATGAAGAAGAAGACCCTAATCACCATTTAAAGGGTGATTAAAAGCCTACCAAGTAGCCATTGACTTTAGGAAGGTAATTTGTCAGTCCAGGGCATCATATCAGCAAACCAGCAGACCTACCTGATAAGGGACAAACTGGGCGACGCGCTGCCCGAAGCCAGGCGCGCGCCGCCCTGGCAGGGCCGCGTTTCCGCGGCCCTATGGGCGCGCGCGCCTGCGCTTTGGGCCACGGGTCCCCCTGGTCCCTTTCCCCTGGTGCCTATAAATTCCCCCCAGAGGTCTTCAGTTGGGAGATATCCAGAGTTAGAGCATTATTGTAATCTTGTTTTTAGGATAATACTTGTTTTAGTTTCTTTCCTCTTCTAGTTTTAGTTTTAGCCATTAGAGTGAAAGAGAGAGTGTGTAAACGTTGAATTTGAAGGTGACAAGCTAATACAAGTAACTATTTCTCTTTCTTCTTTCCATTTACTTGTCTTTGCCATTTACTTTTACTTCCTTGTTGTAGTGTAACTTTCTTCCTCTTCACTTCTTTTCTTTTGCTTTCTTGTAGTGTAACTCCCTTTCTCTTTACCCCTTTTCTTTTGTTATTTCTTTTACTACCATGTCTAACTAACTCTTCCATAGCATGGCTAACTAGCTACTAACCCACTAATCTCTAACAAGTTGCTTGATAAACCCAAATGAGTCAATAGTGTCAACTAAGCCTTGTGCAAACGAGAGCTATGGCATCTTAAGACGAGGGTTCTAACTCTAACTTACCTACAAGTATTATTTTTTTATATTTCTTACTTAGTGGTTTTTTATGATCTATGAGTTGTGTACTTTACTTGTTATAAGTTAGAGATTTTTCTTATAACTTTGCTGATACCATTAGTGCACTTGTGTCTTCCCTTATTCTCGCCTTTTATTGGATCTTGATAAGGGAATGTCTAAGTTTTTGCCATATAAAGCTAAGTTAAAGGAAGGACTTTCATTCGTTCGCAACGTGAATTGTTTCTATGCATAAAGATTTTACTTGTCTATGATCCATCGTGAGGCTACATCTTCAAGAAGTTAGGGATTAGTGGGAGCAATTAGTAGAAAGTTAGCCATGCGTTTTTATCATTAAGAAAATCTAACTTTACAAACCACCCAATCATTTTCAAACAATTCTTGAAACCAACTTGTTTTCATTTTCCAATTTTTATTTAAAAACAAAGAATTTTCTCTTTTCTTGAACAAAGAAGCCGCATCAAGCTTTCATCGCTTTCCCTCCTTGTGGATACGACCCGTATAGCCACTTCGCTACTACGGAAGAATCGCAAAAGCAGTAACATTGACCAACACTCTTTTCACTTATTCTTGTAATTGCTTTTTGCCGATCAAATTTTGGCGCCGTTGCTGGGGAGGGAATGGCTTTATTGTTCAATACTAAAGATTGTTCTTTGTTTTTGTGTGTAGGAGAAGTACCAAGGAGCACACGATCACGGGAAGCGAAAGAAGTGGCCAAGGATGTTGTGCGAGGATGCATTTGCCCTCGGAAAAAATTCGTGTAAAAGCGAGTTTTTCCGATTGAAGTACTAACAAACTCGTTTGCAGGGTTGCCGAAAGCCGCTAAAAAAATTGCTTTCTAAATTTTTTTTAGTTCCATTGAATGCTTCACCCTATACATGTGTAATAAACTCTACAGAAATTCACTTGTTGCTTAATTAAAATTTGGATCAGACTTTTGCATTTAGGGCACGTGTCTATTTCAATTCATTTCAATTTCTGTTAAAGAGTGCTGGAGAAAAGGTACGTGTGCATCCATATAAAATAGGACCAACATTTTGGAGTGATTTATCGCTTTGAGTGTTACCTTGTTGTGAATAAACTGTACACTTGCACAATTGACTTTAAGGGTAAAACCCAAATAAATAAGATAAGGTGGGGATTTCATCACCCTTTCTTAGCCCAAAAACCATCTCCAAGTGCACTCACACTTTCCCAAGCCTTAACTAAAAATCAATAGAAGTTGGCCCTAGGGACATCTCGGACTCAATAAGAGATTAACCGAGGTTGGAAATTGCAAGAACTATACTCCTACAAAATCGGTGTCTAAGGAACGTGGATTGAGAGGCAAAGCCTCGAAAGCCCCGTGGTTTGGCGTAATTAGGCCTGTGGCTCACGCCCAGATACCTCCCCCCGAGCTTTGCCCTTTTCTGACCGATTAGCTTGTAGTTGAGTTCCTGCAACAACCTTCCCCGGAGAATCGACCAGTTAGGAGTCGTCTAGGTCCAGGTATCTTAGACTGAGGCTTGTAGTTATTTTTCTTTCTTTTATTTGTTTATTTTATCTTTTCTTATGTTTGTTGTTTTTACGTTATTTGGGGTGTGCTGCATGCAAGAGTGGGTGAGAGATCCTGTATCTTCCAGATTAACTAGAAACACTTCCTTACCCTTGCATCTAGAACTTGTGATGGCGTCACTTCAGGACAGATTTTACCCGATCAGAACTTCATTACCTTCTTGTATAAAACTGCCTGAGGTAAATGGAAATAATTTTGAATTAAAGCCTCAATTCATCAACACTCTCCCAAAGTTTCATGGTTTAGAATCAGAGGACGCATACTTCTTTGTTAAGGAATTTGAAGAAGTGTACCTCATGATGCGTATACCCCAGTTAGGAGACGATGCCGTTAGGTTACGTTTCATTCCCTTTTTCCTAAAGGACCTAGCGAAGAAATTGTTGTACAATTTGGCGGTAGATTCTGTCACGACGTGGGATGATTTTGTCAAGGCCTTCTTGAAGAAATTCTACCCAATTCACAAAACTGTCCTCATTAGGAAGAATATCATGTAGTTTAGGTAAGAACCGAGCGAACCATTTTGGAGATACTTGGAGCGATTCAAAGATATCCTAGCCCAGTGCCCTCACCATGGTGTGAAGAAATGACGTCAGTGCCAGATTCTCTACGATGGTTTAGATTATCAGACGAAAATCCTTTTAGAAACCATGTGTCACGGAGGGTTCTTACAGAAGGATGAGAATCTGGGTTGGGATTTATTTGAGGATTTAGCTGAGAAAACCCTGCAATGAGAGCCAGCCTCGAAAAAACCTAAGAATTCACAATGTATAGCTTCAAGAGGAGGACTCCTATCTCTAGAATCATCCATAGCTGCAGAAGCTAAGATTGCAACCCTAATGAGGAGGATCGAGGCTCTAGAGACAAAAGAGCCCGCCAATGTCAACCAAATCAACCCACCACCAATTCACAATCCGGGTTGTTCGTACTGTCAGGCACCGAACCATGTCTTAAAGAGTGCCCCGTTTTTCACACACAGCAAGTGCCACCAGAACACCTGAATGCGGCCTACTCACGGCCGTCGCCTAATCCCTACTCGCAGACATACAATCAAGGTTGGAGGAATCACCCAAATTTCTCCTGGGCCCAGAATAATCCTCCTAGGCCTAATTTCTCTAACAATTTTCACCATCCCAGTCCTCCACCAAATTCCCCAGTCAAGCTCCATCTTCCTCCTCTCAAAGTTCACCAATAGAAAAGAAATTCAGTAAGTTGGAGGAGAGCATGGAAGCTTTTATGAAGTCCCAAACCGGTTTCATGCAAAATTAGAAACAAACGCTGAATAACCGTTCACAAACTATATCGAGATTGGAAATGCAGATGAGCCAAATAGCTAGCTCCCTAAGTGAAAGACCAAAGGGTACTTTACCTAGTCAGCTGTTAGTTAACCCAAAAACCTCCAATCAAGCATATGAAATTCAGGATCCATCGATCAACCAGTGTAATGCTGTTCCCACACTTCGATCTGTAAAGAAGGTAGACAACCAGGTCTACCAATAGAAAAATCTAGTCTATCCCGATCCTACTCCAGCCTCCACCTCTGCTAGTTCCTCCCAAATTGCTCCTCACACATCTGACGAGGACAAAACTGCTGAACAAGTTCATAAGCCTGTAGCACCCTTTCCCACTAGGCATAGGAACAACATTAAGAATATGCACATGGAGAAGATGCTAGAGATGTTCAACCAGGTCAAATTGAATGTGTCTCTTCTTAACGCTATCCAACAAGTCCCAGCTTATGCAAAATTTCTTAAGGATATGTGTACTAAGAAGAGAAAGACAAATGTGCCCAAGAAAGTGTTCTTGGCAACCAATATAAGTGAAATTCTGTCTGGTCCTATTCCGGTGAAATACAAGGATCCCGGATGTCCCATAATCTCCTGCACCATAGGACAGACCAAAATTAGTAGGGTACTTCTTGACCTGGGAGCAAGTATCAACTTGCTACCTCTCTCAGTATACCAGCAACTTGGGTTGGGCGAGCTGAGCCCAACCTGAATCATCATTCAGTTAGCTGACCGATCTGTGAAAATCCCCAAGGGGGAAATCACAGACGTCCTTATCCGGGTTGGGGATTTCATCTACTCCGTTGACTTCATTGTGCTTGAGACCCAACCTGTGTCAAATCCACGGTCTCAAACTCCAGTCATCTTAGGACGCCCTTTCCTTGCTACAGCCAATACCATAATCAACTGTAGGAATGGGTCCATGCGATTGACCTTTGAAGATATGACGAAGGAAGTCAATATCTTCAATCTTGGAAGACAACCTAGGGATGTCAATGATCAGACTTTTGAGGTCAATTCCATTGAAAATCTGACCAGTGAGCATGAGGAAAGTATGGAGATAAAAACGGAGGCAGAGTTTGATCTGGAGGATGAGGATTTTAATCTAGATCAGATCGTAGATTCAGCAGTGAATTGGGCGTCAAGTGTACCTCATCATAGGATTGAAAGCCCGGAGATTGCATCTAATGAAGCAACACCTTCCCTAGAGCTAAAAGCCTTACCTGAACACCTTAAGTACGCCTACCTGGGCGGAAAGGGTACCTTGCTAGTCATCATAGCATCCCACTTGACTGAGTAATAAGAGGACAGCTTAATGTCTATTCTGAAAAGATATAGGGAAGCCATTGGATGGACAATGAAGGACATCAAAGGGATAAGTCCAGCCATAGTGCAACATAGAATCCATTTAACCGATGAAGCAACCCCCAGGAGGGACCCACAACGCAGGCTTAACCCACTAATGCAAGAGGCAGTTAAAGCGGAAATTTTGAAACTATTAGATAATGGGATCATTTATCCCATTTCTGATAGCCAATGGGTTAGCCCCGTTCATGCGGTCCAAAAGAAAGCTGGCTTTACGGTGGTTGAAAATGAGCAAAAGAAGTTGGCGCAGACAAGACTGCCTACCAAGGTTCGTGTCTGTATTGACTATAGAAAGTTGAATGCAGCCACCCGTAAAGACCACTTCCCGCTACCCTTCATCGACCAAATGCTGGAACGATTGGCCGGACATGAGTACTACTGCTTCCTAGATGGGTACTCGGGATACAACTAAATTCCTATTGCTGCAGAAGACCAGGAAAAGACCACATTCACCTACCCGTTCGGAAACTTTGCTTATCGGCGCATGCCTTTTGGATTATGCAATGCTCCCGCAACGTTCCAACGGTGCATGCTTAGTTTGTTCTCTGACATGGTGGAACGTTTTCTTGAGATTTTCATGGATGACTTCTCCATCTATGGAGATTCATTTGATCAGTGTCTTCATCACTTAGAGTTAGTTCTGCAAAGATGCAGGGAGAAGAATCTAACTCTAAACTAGGAGAAATGCCACTTCATGGTGAGACAGGGGATTGTCTTAGGCCATGAGATTTCTAGGAGAGGCATTGAAGTGGACAAGGCTAAAGTAAAAGTGATTGCTAAGCTTTCACCACCCAAAAGCATCAAGGATATTAGATCCTTTCTTGGGCATGCTGGATTCTACCGACGGTTCATTAAGGATTTTAGCAAAATCGCCATGCCCTTAACCAACCTGCTCGCAAAGGACGCGCCCTTTGATTTTAACAATGAATATTTCAAATCATGGGGGAAGCTTAAGCAAGAACTTATTTCTGCGCCTATTATTTCTGCTCCTAACTGGACCCAACCGTTCGAAATCATGTGCAATACCTCTGATTTTACTATTAGCGCTGTTCTAGGATAGCGCATCGACAATAGGCAGCATGTGATTTATGTTGGCCCAAGGTTACAATCACCCGGTTGTTGAGTTTTGATGATTACAAAACATATATAGTTATTTGTACTAATTATATTTTAGTGTTTAAGTGTGTTTCAGGGTTCTAAGGATTCAAGATTTCTTCTTCCCTAAAGGAAGGTATTTTTGACTCAAGTTGACTCAATTCAGGTTCAAGGATTCAAGCTATTCAACATTGCATATGGAGAAGCCCTAATTTGAAGATCTTGTAGTCACCTTGAACCATTGTAAGAATTAGTTAGTTAAAGAATGAGGTTATGATAAGTTGGCTCAAGAAAACACACACACACTTTCATTTTTCAAAATACGGTTTTTGTTTTGGATAGTTGGATTAGGTGCATGTCTTGGTTGATATACATGTCTTTAAATATTTTATATTTTTACATCTAGTGTATATCATGTGTACCAACCCTTATAGCATGCTACTTAATCATCTAGCCATTTAAAAATATTTTACAAATTCTTCAAAGTTCAAAATTTTTCCATAAAAATACTGTTTCAGGCCCAACGGTCGACCGGGCGGTCGACCGGATCTATTTCAGGCCTAATCGGTCGAACGCACCGGTCGACCGGGCCTTGTGGCATTGGCGTGCACGTTTGTGCACGTCTGCCGGTCGACCGGACCGGTCGACCGACTGACTGACCCTTGCTCTCGGGTTTTGTCGGTCGACCGGGCCAGTCGACCGGCAGAACAAATATTTGATTTTTGTTTAGCCTCCGGTCGACCGACCGGTCGACCGAGTCCAACTGCTAGTTTTCCAGATAGACTGCCAGTCGACCGGGCCGGTCGACCGATAGCCGCCAGCAGCCCCCAACGGCTAGTTTATTGAAAACTGTTTTCTGGATTTGATGTTGATATATCTTTCAGCTATTTCTGAATTTCCTGAGGCTATTACCTGACTTATTAACCTATTTTATATGATGATTAGATCTCTTCTAATCCCTATAAATAGATGGCATTGGTCCCTTGTTAAATTCAAGAAATTCCCATTGTTTTGAGTTTCAAAAGAAAGAAAAGTTTTCAAAACTCTCACTTTCTAAAGTGCATTCTTGGTTAAACTTTTTCAGTGGTTTTTCAAGCTCTTTTCTTACTTCTTTACTACTGAATTTTCTCACTTCACTTCTTGAGCCAAAAATCATTCCCATTCTATAAGGAGTTTAAGAGAGAAGTGTGTGGTCTTTTGATCACCTTGTTACTTGTATTTTCTTTGTGTTGAGATCCCTCTTCTGTAGAGGTTGGATTGGTGAGAGTTCGGTACTCCGGTCTTGTGTAGACCTATTGTAATCCCCTTGAGTGTACAGGTTCCGGTGTGGAAATTTCCTTTGCGGATTTAGTGGAAATCCTTCACGGTGGTGGAGGCGGGGACGTAGAGCGGTAGCTCGAACCTCGAAACAAATTCCTTATGTTTGCGATTAGTTTTCTTATTGTTTTTTCATTGCTTTATATTTCTATCTTGTGATATCTCTTGTTTGCACTTCATTATTGCACCCATTTCATTACTTGCATTTTTCGGTCTTTACTCATCTCAACAAGAAAGCAATTACGCGCCTCAACTCATAATCTAGAGGAATCAAAGAGGAGAAATTCTAGAGCCCTTCACGGGGAATTCGGCTTCAATTTTTTATTTTGAGTGACCGGTTGCATCATTCATTCATACTTGCTTAAAAAATCATTAGATTAGCATTAACACCTATTCACCCCCCCTCTAGGTGTTTTTAATTGGTATCAGAGCTTTGGTCTCTAGGCTCTTGACTTAACAACCTTAGAGAGATCCTATATTGCTAATCACTCTATTCATTTTTTCATCCTCAAACACTTAGTAAAAATGGCCGAAGGAATTAAGACCCCACCCAAGTTTGATGGCCTTAACTTTTCCATATGGAAGGTTAAGATGACCGTGTTTTTGCAATCCTTAGGGAGCCGGGTTGCAAAGGCGATGACCAAACCTTTTAGTGCACCCCTTGGTGATGAGGACACTTGGTCCGATATTGCCACGAAAGAGTTTGACGCTAATGCTAGGACACACTGTGTCTTACTTCAAACTCTTAATGACGATGATATTTCTAGAGTCATTCATTGCAAATCCACACATGAGATTTGGACTCACTCACTTGTCACTCATGAGGGAACTTCACAAGTAAAGAGGGCAAAAATCGACCTTCTTCGTTCCCAATATGAAAATTTTTCTATGCAAGAGAATAAAACCATAGATGATATGGTTACTAAGTTTACAAAGATTACTAATGGACTTTCTTTTTTAGGTGATGCTATTGACAACGACCAAAAAGTGAGGAAGATCATCCGTGCACTCCCTCCATCTTGGAAAGTCAAAGACACAACTTTGAAGGAGCTCAATGACAAGGAATAAATGGAGCTTATTGGTCTCATTGGGAATCTCAAGACCCATGAGATGGAAAGAAAAGCAAGAGAAGAGATGGCTCCTCTCAAGAAGAAAGCTATTGCCTTTAAGAGTTCTTCCACCTACTCCGAAGAGGATGATGAAGAAGAGGATGATGAAGATCTTTCTCTTCTTGTAAAGAACGTTCGGAGAATGTACAACAAGGCAAAGTTTCAAAATAGAAGGAGATGGCAAGGTAAAGAAGAGAAAAAAATCATTTGCTTCAATTGCCGGAAGCCGGGTCACATTGTTGCGGAATGTCCGAAAAACAAAGGCAAACCCTCCACCTCCAAGAAGCCATACAAAAATAAAGCTTTAAAGGCTACTTGGGATTCGGAGAGTGAATCCGATGAGGAAGTTGACACCGCCAACATGTGCTTCATGGCAAATGAAAGCACAAGCAAGATAACTCCCGATACTTTCATTGATTGTGAACTATTTATAGATGAATTAGGAGAAGCTTTTGAAGAACTATCTCATAACTATGATTTTCTCAAAAAGAAATACTTAAAAATGAAAAAGGAAAATGAATCACTCAACCACAAAGTTTTCATTCTCACAAAAGAAAAAGATGAATTGTTTTCAACTCTCTCTTCTACTCAAAAGGATTTTGATGACTATAAGATTTCTTGCAAAGGTAAATTTTCACAAATTGATGAAAACGAGATTTCTTTGCTAAAGAAGAAAATTGATTCATTAGGAGTAGTTTTGAAGAAATGTGAATTTGATAAAAATAGACTAGAGGCTATGTTTCCTAAGAAACATGTCCCAAAGAAACATTCACATGCTATTCATGCTCATGTTCATAAATCACAACCTTTACATCATGCTAAGCACCCTAAGCATACCCACACTCCACACACTCATCATGCATTCATGTATGTTAAATTTTTTCATGCACATATTGTGGCCGTGAAGGTCATTTGGTTAAATTTTGCTATGATAGGATTAATGCATCGCATAATCATGTTTGGATTCGGAATACTAACATTCAAGGACCCAAGAAAATTTGGGTACCAAAGTTAACAAATTTGTTAAATGATGTAGGTACATTCCAAAGCCCAACGACGTAAGGAGTTATAGTATCTTGATAGTGGTTGCTCAAGGCACATGACTTGGGATATCAACAACTTCGCAACCCTATCAAGATACCATGAAGGTGGCACCGTCACCTTCGGAGATGACGCCAAAGAAAAAATCATTGGTATTGATAATGTTGAACTTGGTACATCTCCTTTAATAGAAAATATTTTTTTAGTTGATGGCCTCAAGCATAATCTCTTGAGTGTTAGTCAACTTTGTGATAAAGGTTTTAATGTTATTTTTGATGACCTAGCATGTAGTGTTATTGATAGACAATCCAATTCATGTATATTTTCCGGATTTCATGAAAACAATGTATACATGATTGACATGTCTAATATGCTATGCAATGCTACTTGTTTGAAAGCCCTCGATGATGACTCTTGGTTGTGGCATACGAGATTAGGCCACATTTCTTTTGACCATCTATCTAGATTAAATAATAAGGAAATGGTGAAAGGTATTCCTTACTTAAATTTGAAAAGGACCACATTTGCGATGCATGCCAACTTAGGAAACAAACCAACTCCTCTTTCAAATCAATCAAGGATATCATGACATCACGACCTTTGGAGTTGATCCATATGGATTTGTTTGGTCCTACACAAACCAAAAGCTAAGTGGGAATCGTTTTGCTTTCGTTTTAGTTGATGATTTCTCTCGCTTTACTTGGGTTTTCTTTTTAGAACACAAAAATCAAGCCTTTTCATATTTTCAAGCCTTTAAGAAAAGAGTTGAAAAGGAAAAAGATTCTTCTATTTTAAGAATAAGAAGTGATAGAGGTGGTGAATATAATAGCCAACCCTTTACCACTTTTTGCGAAGAACATAGAATTTGGCATGAACTATCTTGTCCTAGAACTCCACAACAAAATGGAGTCGTTGAGAGGAAAAATCGTACATTACAAGAGATGGCTAGGACAATGATAAATGAGTACGGTCTCCCTCATTATCTATGGGCCGAGGCCGTTAACACATCTTGCTACATATCAAATAGGGTTTTCTTATGCATAAACACTTCTAAAATATCTTTTGAGATTTATTTTTCAAGAAAGCCAAATGTTTCATACTTTAAAGTTTTTGGTTGTAAATGTTTTGTTTTGAATACTAAAGATAATTTAGGTAAATTTAATGCAAAATTATATGAAGCAATTTTTGTTAGTTATTCTAACACTAGTAAAGCTTATAAAGTTTTCAATAAGTCATCCTTGACTATTAAAGAATCTATACATGTAAAGTTTGAGAAATCTAATGTGTTTATTGAGAATATTGTAGAATTAGATTCCCTAAATGAAGACATGGAGAGAACTACTTTGAAGGACTCACTTACTCTTGAAGACATGCCAAAGGGTGATGAAGAAAATGAAGTCCAAGAAGTTGAAGTGGAGACAACTCAACTACTTTCAAAAGATTGGAGATTCAATCCACATCATCCCAAGGATCTTATTATAGGTGAAGTATCAAAAGGGGTAACTACTCGTTCTAAACTTAATGATCTTTGTGGACACTATGCATTTATTTCTCATTTTGAACCAAAGAACATCCTCGAAGCCGAGGGCGACTCATATTGGTTGCTTGTCATGCAAGAGGAGCTCAATCAATTAGAGCGCAACCAAGTTTGGCATCTTGTTCCTAGGCCCCACGATAGACCAACAATTTGTACTAAGTGGATCTTTAAGAACAAGTTGGATGAGTCAGAAAATGTTGTTAGGAATAAAGCTAGGTTAGTGGCTCAAGGTTACACTCAAGTCGAAGGTATCGATTTTGAGGAAACTTTTGCACCCGTGGCACGGCTTGAAGCCATACGGATGACACTTGCATTTGCTTTTTATAAAGATTTTAAACTTTTTCAAATGGATGTAAAAAGTGCTTTCTTAAATGGATTTATTGATGAGGAGGTGTATGTTGCATAACCCCCCGGCTTTGTTGACCCTACACATCCGGATTTTGTTTTCAAACTAGATAAAGCTCTTTATGGTTTAAAACAAGCCCCTAGGGCTTGGTATGAAAGACTTTCTTCATTTCTTATTTCTAATAGTTTTAATAAAGGAAAAATAGATACTACTTTGTTTACCAAACATGTTGAAAATGATATACTTATAGTTCAAATATATGTTGATGATATCATATTTGGTTCTACTAATGAAAATCTTTGTAAAGCTTTTGAATCATGCATGAAGGAGGAATTTGAGATGTTTATGATGGGCGAGCTTAACTACTTCCTTGGTCTCCAAATCAAGCAAAGGAAGGATGGGATTTTCATAAATTAAGCCAAGTACACGAGGAACTTATCAAGAGATTTGGGCTTGAAGGGGCTAAGACAAGCAAAACTCCTATGGCTACCACCACAAAGCTTGACAAGGATGAACAAGGTACAAGTGTAGACATTAAATTTTATCGTAGCATGATTGGTAGCTTGTTGTAATTAACGGCTAGTAGGTCGGACATTATGTTTTGTGTATGTCTTTGTGCTCGATTTCAATCGTGTCCTAAAGAGTCCCATTTGATTGCGGTAAAACGCATTATTAGATACCTTAAGGGCACAATTGAAATGGGTTTGTGGTATCCGAAGACCGGACAATTTTCCATGACGAGTTTTTCGGATGCCGACTATGCGGGTTGTAGAGTGGATAAGAAGAGTACAAGTGGAACATATCAATTTCTCGGTAATTGTCTTATTTCATAGTCTTTCAAGAAACAAAATTCGGTAGCCCTCTCAACCGTTGAGGCGGAGTATGTTGCGGCGGGGGCTTATTGTGCACAAGTCCTTTGGATGAAACATACTCTCCTTGACTATGATTTGCATTTTGACCATATTAGATATTTTATGATAATATTAGTACTATTCATATGACTAAAAATGCAAATCAACATAGTAAGACTAAGCACATTGACATTCGGTATCACTTTCTTAGAGATCATTATGAGAAAGGTGATATTGATATTGATTATGTTTCTACCGATTTTCAACTTGCCGATATTTTTACAAAACCACTAGACTATACTAGATTTTCTTTTATTTGTGGAGAATTGAATGTTTGTGTTATGGAATCATGAAATTTTTTTTAACAATGTTTACCCTTTTTGATGTATGACAAAAAGGGGGAGAAAAAGATAGTTTATTGGTTTGAGTTATGAGTTATGAGTTATGAGTTTTGAGTTATGAGTTTTGAGGTATGAGTTTTGAGTTTTTGAGTTTTGAGTTATGTGTTTTATGTTTTGAGTTATTGTTTGTTGAAGCTATATGTTTTGAATTCTTATGTCTTTTTATTTATACCAAGTTCTTGTTTTTACTATTCATTCATGTATATAGCCATTCATATATATATAGCATGTTTGAGGGGAAGCTTCCAAGCTCCTTTCCCATTTTCCCCATTTTTTTAAAAATAACTCATATGTTTTGTCATCATCAAAAAGGGGGAGATTGTTGGCCCAAGGTTACAATCACCCAGTTGTTGAGTTTTGATGATTACAAAACATATATAGTTATTTGTACTAATCATAATTTAGTGTTTAAGTGTGTTTCAGGGTTCTAAGGATTCAAGATTTCTTCTTCCCTAAAGGAAGGTATTTTTGACTCAAGTTGACTCAATTCGGATTCAAGGATTCAAGCTATTCAATTTGCATATGGAGAAGCCCTAATTTGAAGATCTTGTAGTCACCTTAAACTATTGTAAGAATTAGTTTGTTAAAGAATTAGGTTATGATAAGTTGGCTCAAGAAAACACACACACACACTTTCATTTTTCAAAATACGGTTTTTGTTTTGGATAGTTGGATTAGGTGCATGTCTTGGTTGATATACATGTCTTTAAATATTTTATATTTTTACATCTAGTTTATATCATGTGTACCAACCCTTATAGCATGCTACTTAATCATCTAACCATTTAAAAATATTTTACAAATTCTTCAAAGTTCAAAATTTTTTCCATAAAAATACTGTTTCAGGCCCAACGGTCGACCGGGCGGTCGACCGGATCTATTTCAGGCCTGCTCGGTCGACCGCACCGGTCGACCTGGCCTTGTAGCATTGGCGTGCACGTTTGTGCACGTCTGCCGGTCGACCGGATCGGTCGACCGACTGACTGACCCTTGCTCTCGGGTTTTGTCGGTCGACCGGGCCAGTCGACCGACAGAACAAATATTTGATTTTTGTTTAGCCTTCGGTCGACCGAGTCCAACGGCTAGTTTGCCAGATAGACTGCCGGTCGACCGGGCCGGTCGACCGACAGCCTCCAGCAGCCCCCAACGGCTAGTTTATTGAAAACTGTTTTCTGGATTTGATGTTGATATATCTTTCAGCTATTTCTGAATTTCCTAAGGCTATTACCTAACCTATTAACCTATTTTATATGATGATTAGATCTCTTCTAATCCCTATAAATAGATGGCATTGGTCCCTTGTTAAATTCAAGAAAATTTCCATTGTTTTGAGTTTCAAAAGAAAGAAAAGTTTTCAAAACTCTCACTTTCTAAAGTGCATTCTTGGTTAAAGTTTTTCAGTGGTTTTTCAAGCTCTTTTCTTACTTCTTTACTACTGAATTTTCTCACTTCACTTCTTGAGCCAAAAATCATTCCCATTCTATAAGGAGTTGTAAGAGAGAAGTGTGTGATCTTTTGATCACCTTGTTACTTGTATTTTCTTTGTGTTGAGATCGCTCTTGTGTAGAGGTTGGATTGGTGGGAGTTCGGTACTCCGGTCTTGTGTAGACCTATTGTAATCCCCTTGGGTATAAAGGTTCCAGTGTGGAAATTCCCTTTGCGAATTTAGTGGAAATCCTTCACGGTGGTGGAGGCGGGGACGTAGAGCGGTGGCTCGAACCTCGAATCCTTATTGCTTTTTCAGTGCTTTATATTTCTATCTGGTGATATCTCTTGTTTGTACTTCATTATTGCACCCATTTCATTTACTTGCATTTTTCGGTCTTTACTCATCTCAACAAGAAAGCAATTACGTGCCTCAACTCATAATCTAGAGGAATCAAAGAGGAGAAGTTCTAGAGCCCTTTACGGGAAATTCGGCTTCAATTTCTTGTTTTGAGTGACCGGTTGCATCATTCATTCATACTTTCTTAAAAAATCATTAGATTAGCATCAACACCTATTCACCCCCCCCTTTAGGTGTTTTTCAATTTATTACTCGAGTAGGACTTTGAATGACGCCTAACAGAATTATACAACAACTGAGAAGGAATTCTTGGTCGTTGTCTTTGCGTTAGAGAAGTTCCGCCCCCTACTTGTTCGGTTCGAAGACGGTGATTTTTATGGATCACTTTGCTCTGAAATACCTCATGACCAAGAAGGAAGTAAAAGCCCGATTGATTCGGTGGATCCTTTTGCTTCAAGAATTTGACCTGGAAATCTGGGATAAACGAGGTATAGAAAATGTGGTTGCTGATCATTTATCACGAATTCCTAATGCACCTATCATACCAGCTCCGATCAACGAGGATTTCCTAAACGAGCACATCCTAGCCATTTTCAAGGAACCCTGGTATGCGGATATCGTCAATTACCCTACCACTGGACAATTACCCGCTGACTGGACAAAGCAAGACCAATATCGCTTCTTTGCCTAAGTACAGTACTTCTTCTGGGAAGAACCGTATCTTTTTAAATATTGTCCCGACCAGATTATTTGATGATGCATACCAGAGTAGCTTTTGAAATGACCTTGCATGCGGAGGACACTTCGGTCCCCGCAAGACTACAGAGAAGGTTCTACAAAGTGGGTTTTACTGGCCCACTTTATTCAAAGACTCATATCATTTTTGCAAGTCATGCGCAAATTGTCAGAAGATTGAAAAAATTTCAAGAAGAGACATGATGCCCCTAAACCCAATCCTCGAAGTTGAAATTTTTTATGTTTGGGGTATCGACTTCATGGCACCATTCCCTAATTCCTTCGGCAACCAGTTCATTTTAGTTGTCGTGGACTATGTCTCTAAATGGGTAGAAGCTATGCCAACTAAGACCAATAACAACAAAGTGGTTGTCAAATTTCTCAAAGAGAACATCTTCTCCTGATTTGGCACCCCTAGAGCGATAATTAGTGATAATGGATCGCATTTCTGCAACAGAGTTTTTGAAGCTCTGATGCAGAAATATTCCATCAATCACAAGTTGTCTGCTCCATATCATCCCAGACAAATGGGCAGGTTGAAGTCACCAATCAACAGATCAAGCTCATTCTGAAAAAGACTGTCGGACAAAATCGAAAGGATTGGTCGGTTAAACTCAATGATGCATTGTGGGCTTACTGCACTGCTTTTAAGACAGTTCTGGGGATGTCTCCGTATAGAATCATATTTGGAAAAGCCTGTCATCTGCCAGTCGAATTAGAACAACGTGCCCTATGGGCCATTAAGCAACTCAATTTTGATCTGACCAAGGCCGGTGAACTAAGGAGACTGCAAATTTCAGAATTAGAGGAGATACGGAATGAAGCCTATAAGAATGCTCGGATCACCAAAAGTAGGACTAAACTTTTTCATGACCAGATCATAACCCGAAAAAACTTTGCCCCGAGAGAAAAGGTTCTGCTGTACAACTCAAGGCTTCATATTTTCACAGGGAAGCTGAAGACTCGTTGGTCTGGACCATTCATTGTGCGCACCGTTTTCCCCCACGGTGCTGTGCTTATTGTAGATCCTAAGACCAATATGGAATTCAAAGTGAATGGGTAAAGACTGAAGCCCTTCTTGACCACTAAGCCTATGACTCTGGATGATAATGTGCTGACTCTTTTTGCCCCGTCATATACCTAACCACAGCCATCCACACCGCCAAAAAAAAAAACACTTATTGTTTATATGCTTACCCCTTCTTTTTGTTTTGCCATTTCTTTTGCCTATTCGCACTTGGCCGACCCGAGTCGACGAGGGCGGTAACATCCTTTCTTCACCCTCTTTATTGCATTTGCATTTGCATTTACATGTAATTCATTGAGGACAATGCATTCAATAGGTGTAGGGGGGAGCTAACACTTTTACTTTTTCTTCTTTCCAAAAAAAAAGGCTCCTGAACGAAAAATGAATTTTTATACTCTTTATAAAAATACTAAAAGATTGTAAGAATTAAGGGAACTTTATTAATGAATCTTTATTTTTGCCTAAATAAACAAGAAACATTGGTTTAACTAAGAGTTGGGAGGGATAAGGAAAATAACTCATATCTTTTGTTTAGCCTTAGAAGAATATGCATAAACTACACACGCGTGCTTGGGATTTAGAGACACAATTCTGAAGGGAAAAAAAGCTGGATAGTTGTGCCTCAGAAAGCATGATTACTCAGGCCAAAAAAAGAAAGAAATATATATATAAATAAGTAAATCTTGATTTCGTGGCCTACTCTACTTACATATTTGACCTGAGGGGTGTTTTTCTACCTGGTGCCCTGAAACCATCTGGTTTGGGAGTCATCGATTTGATATATGTTACATAAGTGAAGTAGAAAGCCTAATGAAACCAAAAATAATAAATAAATATTAATAAAATTAAATGATATTGAAAGTTGAGTTGAAAAATCCCAAGCACATCACACTTTCACATTATGCATATCTATCTAAAGCAAAATAACAGAATGAGTTAGAAGTACAAGATCCTTACTAAATTTAAAGAAAAATCATAGTTTCTTCTTTTATGAAGGCTAAAGTATAGGACTTATGAGGGTTAAACCTAATTCTTATATCATTTGGTCATTTTTACTTAGATGATTGAAAGTTCTTTTTCATGACAGAGTTTTTTGCTAACAACTAACTACTTTTCTTTACTTACTGGATTTTGTGGGTGCAATCCGCTGAAAACTCTCAGGAGACAACACTCCTCATCTAGGGAAAACCTAGAGGTTTAAAGGCTTGTTGCACATGCTCAGTGCAATCCGACACCTCCGAAAGTGGTATAATAATTTTCTTATTTTTTTGTTTTGCTCGGAACGAGCAAAAAGATAAGTTTAGGGGTGTGATTAGTCTCTAATTTTGCATAATTTTCATCACATTCTCATATTTATTTGGTATAAAATTCTGCTAATAAAGCTTTGCTTACTTGATCCTAGGTCCATGGTGTGCAAATGAAGAAGAAAACCCTAATCACCATTTAAGGGGTGCTTAAAGGCCTACCAAGTAGTCATTAACTTTAGGAAGGCAATTTTGTCAGTCCACGGCATCATATCAGCAAACCAGCAGACCTACCTGACAGGGGACAAACTGGGCGACGCGCTGCCCGAAGCCAGGCGCGTGCCACCCTGGCAGGGCCACGGAAACGCGGCCCAGGCCGCGTTTTCGCGGTCCTATGGGCGCGCGCGCGCCTGCGCTTTGGGCCACGGGTCCCCCTGGCCCCCTTTCCCCTGGTGCCTATAAATACCCCCCAGGGGTCTTCAGTTGGGAGATATCCAGAGTTAGAGCATTGTTGTAATCTTGTTTTTAAGATTATACTTGTTTTAGTTTCTTTCCTCTTCTAGTTTTAGTTTTAACCATTAGAGTGAAAGAGAGAGAGTGTGTGTAAAGGTTGTATTTGAAGGTGACAAGCTAATACAAGTAACTACTTCTCTTTCTTCTTTCCATTTACTTATCTTTGTCATTTACTTTTACTTCCTTTTTGTAGTGTAACTTCCTTCCTCTTCACTTCTTTTCTTTTGCTTTCTTGTAGTGTAACTCCCTTTCTCTTTACCCTTTTTTTTGTTGTTTCTTTTACTACCATGTCTAACTAACTCTTCCATAGTATGGCTAACTAATTACTAACCCACTAATCTCTAACAACTTGCTTGATAAACCTAAATGAGTCAATAGTGTCAACTAAGCCTTATGCAAACGAGAGTTATGGCATCTTAAGACGAGGGTTCTAACTCTAACTTACCTACAAGTATTACTTTCTTATATTTCTTTCTTAATGGTTTTTGATGATCTATGAGTTGTGTACTTTACTTATTGTTGTAAGTTAGAGATTTTCCTTTTAACTTTGCTGATACCATTAGTGCACTTGTATCTTCCCTTATTCTCGCCTTTTATTGGATCTTGATAAGGGAATGTCCAAGTTTTTGTCGTGTAAAGCTAAGTTAAAGGAAGGACTTGCATTCATTCCCAACGTGAATAGTTCCTATGCATAAAGATTTTACTTGCCTATGATCCATCGTGAGGCTACATCTTCAAGAAGTTAGGGATTAGTGGGAGCAATTAGTAGAAAGTTAGCCATGCGTTTTTATCATTAAGAAAATCCAACTTTACAAGCCACCTAATCATTTTCAAACAATTCTTGAAACCAACTTGTTTTCATTTTCCAATCTTTATTTAAAAATAAAGAATTTTCTCTTTTATTGAATAAAGAAGCCGCATCAAGTTTTCATCGCTCTCCCTCCTTGTGGATACGATTCGTATAATCACTTCGCTACTACGGAAGAATCGCAAAAGCAGTAACATCGACCCACACTCTTTTCACTTATTCTTGTACTTGCTTTTTGCCGATCAATCACCAAATAAGTTTTTCTAAATATTTGAATCATCAATGTGCGTGGGTGAAATTCAAAACACATATAAACTTGTTTTGATGAACTCTAATCATGAAACATAAAGATATATACTTTAAAGCTCAAAAACTAAAACGGTATTTTCTAAAATCAAAACTATTTTAAGAAAAAAAACATATAAATCTTGTGTGTGTATGTGTTGATCTTGAGCATTCCATAACTAATCTACCTTATATATTTTATCTAAAAATAAATCTTAACACTTACAAAACTAGACTCAAGTTTTGAAAACCTTCTCTTGAAAATCTTCTTCTCCATCTTGACTTTGTCCAAACCTTGATCAATTGAGCTAGACTCCTCTTGAGTACTTGATGCAATCTTGATGCGCGAGCTCTTGCATCAACACGTGCTAGCTTCAAAACTTAACTTCGAATCTTTTGTTGAAGCTAAACACCGACTAAAATCTTGATTAAATATCTGAAACTTATTAACACAAGATTATTAGTACTATAATTACATGAGTTAATCATCATCAAAACTAGAGTGATGGGCCTTTGGGCCAATAGGTGCTGACCCCCATGGACCCAAAAAGGTATGGGTACCAAAATTCACCCCAATTGTATTTGATGTAGTTGTGGGCTCTTGCTTGACGTGAGGGTTTTGGTGCCTTGATGGTGGAAGCGTTTGAGCTTGATGGATACTACATTGGATGCATCACCTTCAAGGATGTTGGTGGGAGAACCACCATGGTTTGAAGACCTAGAGATTAGCCCTATTTGTTGGCCCAGAGGCCCATCACTCTAGTTTTGATTATGATTAACTCTTGTAGTTATAGTTTATTAATAATCTTATGTTTAAATAGTTTCAAAGATTGACCAAGATATTAGCAGGTTTTAGCTTCAACAAAGGAGTTTTGGAGCTTTCACATGTAGATTCAAGAGCTCGCGCGTCAAGAATGCATCTAGCACTCAGTTGGAGTCAAGCTCGTTGGATCGCGTTTGGATCGAGCCGGCTTGGAGACAAGAAGATCTCGGTTTGTTTAGTTTAGATTCTTTAGATCTTGTGTAAAAATAGATAGTATTGATATGCTCAAGTTCACATACACACACAAGTTTAAAGTTTATTTTTCAATTTAACTGGTTTTGGATTTCATGTCAAAAACATAGATATATATCTTATATGTGTTGGCCCAAAGGCCTATCACCCTAGTTTTGATGATGATCAACTCATGAAATTATGTTTACTAATGATCTTATGTTTAAATAGTGACAAATTCATTGTCAAGATCTTAGTAGGTGCATAGCTCAACAAAGGATAAAATGTCAAGATTTGGAGCTAGCACGGTATGATCCAAGGAGCTTTTGGATCAAGCTTGGACCAAGTCAAGAAGATGAGAAGCCTTCAAGTGAAGACTTCAAGAAGATGAAGACTTGTGTCTAGGTATAAGATTTTATTTTTATTTTAGTTAAAAATGTAAAGGATAGATAGTTGGTGGATTGCTCAAGTATACCATGCACACACACTCTTGATTTAGAATTGTTTTCATAAAAGATTTTTTGGTTTAGAAAAGATTTTTCATTTTGGAAAAATACTATTTGGATTTTGGTATTTTCATGTATACATATCTTTTATCCAAAATCATGTTTAGATCTTAATGTCAAAAACTTAGATATTTCATCTTTATTGTGTAGTGGATCATATCCATACACACTATGCTTTAATGAGTTCAAAATATCTAGTTTTTTATTTAAAGGAGTTTTGGAAAAACAAGATTTGGAAAAATAAGTTTAGAAAACATGTTTTGGAAAATACAGTTTTTATTTGAGCCAAATATTTCCTAGTTACAAAAATAGTCCAATCTTTTAGAACATGCCTTGATTTTGTGCAAGCATGTTTGTTTATCAAAGTATATTGGTTAAACTATTTTTGTAGATTTTTAAGTATTTTATGGGATTTTTATATGTGCCAAAAGACCATGTTTTAAATCCCAGAAAACTGTTTCAGGCTTCAGATAAGTCGACTTGCCTACCTTTATAGTCGACTAATCCTGGAGTCGGCCGACCGGACCGGTCGACCGACGTGCACAAACGTGCACGCCTTTGTGTACTGGAGAACGGCCGACCGTGCCGGTCGACCGCTCCAGAGAGCAGTGCTCTCTGGAAAGTTCGGCCGACCGCACCGGTCGACCGACAGAGAGTTAGACTCTCAGCTCCAGTAGGTCGGTCGACCCAGACGGTCGACCGTGGCTCCAACGGTCAGAAATCCGACCGTTGGCGGTCGACCGCGCCGGTCGACCGGCAGTTCTGACAAAGCCCCAACGGCTAGTTTTGACAGCCTATAATTTGGCGGTTTGTGGACTGTTTTCACTAAGATTTGGAGATTGTTTTAGAGCCAGTTTTTTCCACTCTTTCCAGAGGTTTTCTCCACAAAATAGAGAGCAAATATTTCCTATCTAAAGGAAAGTTTTATCAAGAGTTTAAAAGAAAGTCTTTGAGTTTTTCACCACCATTCTCTTCCTTGTTTTTCTCACAATCACTTGAGCTATCCATTGCCTTATCTATCCATAGGATTGTGTTGTGAGAGTTTATAATTGGTGATCAAAGTGTTTAGATCACCAAAGATCTTTTCTTTGTTCTTTGAGGAGACGGGCAAGTGTGCTCGTGGTTGTTTAGGGTTCGGGTGAGAACTCTTGTTGTTTGAGGTGCGGCCTCGGCGAGCCGGTGGGCTTGCGGTGTGTAAGGGACTAGAGAGTCCGAGGGCTTGTAGGTGTTGCGGCACCGAGGAGAGATCCATTGGGATCTTGCATAGTGGAAATCCTTCGTGTGTCGAAGGCGGGGATGTAGAGCAAGTGTGCTCAAACCTCGAAACAAACCCTTTGTGTTTGCGATTGCTCACTCTCTCTCTCTCTTTGTCTCTTATTATATCTTGCATGCTTATTACTTGTCTTTATCTTTCATGCTTGATATATTGTGTGCTTAATTGATATACTTGCGTGGGATTGTTGCTAACACTTGTATTTAACCAAGAGAGCCAACGCGGCACCTCAACCCATTCAAGGGGAATCTAGAGGAGTTTGTCCAGAGCCCTTCACGGGGAATTCGACAACACTCTTGTGTTATACATAGTGTTTAGTGTAAAAGATTTTATTAGGTCATAATTGCTTTTTGCTTCCGCATTATTTGCATTATTTGGCATTAAGTGACCATTAGATTAGCCATCACCTATTCACCCCCCCTCTAGGTGAAACCTTCAATTGGTATCAGAGCTTGGTACTCTGATTTGGTCTAACAACCTAGAGTTAAAGATCCTCTTTTTTAGGCTAATCACAATATTTTGTACACACACCATGGACTTCATGTCACCACCCATGTTTGACATTGTTAACATCCATATATGGAAGGTGAAGATGTCCTTGTACCTCAAAGCCTTAGGTATTCATGTTTATCTTGCCACAACTAATAATGCATATTGTTTAAATGGTAAGAATATTGAGGCTAATACAAAAGCCCTACATGCTTTAAGATCTATCCTAAATGATGATTACTTATCTAGGGTTGCTAACATTGATTTGGCTTTTGTAGTATGGAACACCCTCCTCTCTCTTGGCGAAAAAGAATAATATTATACCGGGAGTGATTCGGACGTTGGAAGCGACATCTCCAACAAGTGCTATATGGTCCAAGGGGATAACCCCCTTGAGGTAACTTCCGAATCCGAGGATGAGGATAATAACATGTCATATGAAGAGCTTTCTACATTTTGTCAATTATTGCTTAATAAATATGACATGATTAAGAAAGATAATAAAATTTGAAAAAGAAACTTGATTGCATGCATGTAGAACATGATACATTTAGAAGTAACATTGCATGTTTAGAAAAAGAAAATAATGTTTTGAAAAATGAGAATGTTTCCCTTATGTCTAAATTAAATGATCTTTGTGAAGGGAACACTATTTTGAAAGATAAAATTGTTTGGTGGAAAAACAAAAGGAAGTTGTTTTTCAAGAAAACTCTTGTTTAAAAAGAAAAATTTTTGAAAAAGAAAATGAACAAGAAAAAGTTTCTAAAAAGAAAAAGACTTTTGATCATGCTTTACATGCCACCACTTCTATTGATCAAAATGAAGTAAATGTTTTGAAAAATAGGATTAATTGTTTGAGCTCAACTTTGAGCAATTGTGCATTTAATCATAAGAAATTGGAGTCCTTGTTTGCAAAGAAACAAACTCCTCATGTTCATGCACATCACTCTCATCATGCATATGCTTATGTTGCACGTCACGATCATACACATTCACATAAGCATCCTAAGGTGTACACATGTACACATTGTGGCCGCAAAGGCCATCTAGCAAAATTTTGTTTTGATAAGTTGCATGTTTCAAATTTTGCTAATCATAAAAATGTTTGGGTGCCTTACAAAGCTAACCCCCAAGGACCCAAGAAAATATGGGTACCAAAACCCCCACCATTTGCTTTTGATGTAGGTGAGGGCTCTCACAAAACGTGAGAGGATCGGTGCCTTGATGGTGGGTGCAATTGAACTAAAAGGACACATATTTGGAGCACCGCTATTAAGGAGGTTTGGTGGGACAACCACCATGTATGGAGTTTTGGAGTTGGTAACAATCTCTAAACTCCCATTTTATTTATGTTCATGCTTGTTCATTTATAATATTCATAGCATGTTCATGTTTTATGATTTTTGTGCTTCATGTGGTAAAATCTTGTTTAGATGTAGTATTTGTCAAAACTTGGATTTATACATGTACAAGTAGTGAGCCACATTTGATTCATATACGTTTGCACTTCATTGTTCACTTGTACTCACTATATGCACATGTATAGCCTAGTTTTGATGATTCTTCCATTTATACATGTTTTGCCAATTTTTTTTGATTTTACTTCATGTATATGCATTTTTATTCAAATCTAATAAATATACATGTATACCCGTGAGTCTCTTGCCTTCATGCAAATTATTTAATAGACTCTTTTATGTTTGGGATATGTATGTGTATTGTTAGTTTTGGATAAATCATACATATACCATGAAGATTAGTGTTTTTATGAAAAATGATTTTTCATGATTTGTTTGATAAAATAGGATTCTTGATCATTTTGAGCCTCAATGTATATTTTCATGAAAATGCTATTTACATGACTTTTGACCACTCACACTTTATTTATTTTGTCATGACTTAGTTTCATGGACATATTTTTGTGCTTTATAGACTATGAGTGTAAATTGTGTGTATTTAGTTTTGTTTCATGAAAAACATATGATTTATTATATTTTGAAGGATCTTTAACTAGTTTTTCAAAAATTATCTTTAACTAGTTAATTATTCTTCTTTTGGTAGTGATTTTCAATGCTAAAATATTTTCAAACCTATTTTTAAAAACCCCTACCTTCTATGGGAGGATGGATGGGCGATTATGCCTTGTATGCTTCATTGAAAATCTTTTACCTTGTGCATATGAAGGGATGGTAGGTTATGAGTTATACACTTGATCTTATTGTTATGTCTATTGTATCTTTGAATCGTTTCAATTGGTATCAATATGAACTTATTTTGTATATACTCATATTTTGTTTTATTATATATGTATGTATCAATTTCAATTGGTATACTCATTTCATACATATATATATGATTTTCATGTGCTTAACTTACAATTGGCTCACATTTACAAAAGCACAAAGTTTATGATGAAAAATAAAAATTTTGGATCATTATGTTTATCATTGATATCAAAATGCTTCAACTTCATATTTGTTAAATGTCAATTGGTATCAATATGTTTTTACAATAATGATTATTTTCAATTTGGTATCTTAAAAATTTGTTGGTTTTTACAAAAGCTCTGATACCTTTAAAAATTTTGTTAAGAAAAATTAATAAAAAAAACATTTTGTTGATTGTTTGATTTGACCCCTTATTGATCTCTTTGTTTATGACAAAAAGGGGGAGAAAAATTTGTTTGATTTGATTTTACTTTGAACCCTTTGTTGATGAGTGACAAAAAGGGGGAGAAGTATTTGAGTTATATGCATGTTTTCATGTTTTCATTGCTTAAGAGGGAGAAGTATTTGTCTTCCTTGTTATTTATGCATATATATTTTTGTATTGCAAATAGGAAAAAAGATTTTGATTTATGCTTGTTGCATGTTTATCTCCATATTTGCATACATGTTTATGTGCCTCATTGCATATTTATTTTGTTTATTTGGTATGCATGAGTTGAGGGGAGCTTCTTTTAAGCTTTACTTTAATCCATGCATATATAACTCCATGAGTTTTGTCATCATCAAAAAGGGGGAGATTGTTGGCCCAAAGGCCTATCACCCTAGTTTTGATGATGATCAACTCATGAAGTTATGTTTACTAATGATCTTGTGTTTAAATAGTGACAGATTCATTGTCAAGATCTTAGTAGGTGCATAGCTCAACAAAGGATAAAATGTCAAGATTTGGAGCTAGCACGGTGTGATCCAAGGAGCTTTTGGATCAAGCTTGGACCAAGTCAAGAAGATGAGAAGCCTTCAAGTGAAGACTTTAAGAAGATGAAGACTTGTGTCTAGGTATAAGATTTTGTTTTTGTTTTAGTTAAAAATGTAAAGGATAGATAGTTGGTGGATTGTTCAAGTATACCATGCACACACACTCTTGATTTAGAATTGTTTTCATAAAAGATTTTTGGTTTAGAAAAGATTTTTCATTTTGGAAAAATACTATTTGGATTTTGGTATTTTCATGTATACATATCTTTTATCCAAAATCATGTTTAGAGCTTAATGTCAAAAACTTAGATATTTCATCTTTATTGTGTAGTGGATCATATCCATACACACTATGCTTTAATGAGTTCAAAATATCTAGTTTTTTATTTAAAGGAGTTTTGGAAAAACAAGATTTGGAAAAATAAGTTTAGAAAACATGTTTTGGAAAATACAGTTTTTATTTGAGCCAAATATTTTCTAGTTACAAAAATAGTCCAATCTTTTATAGCATGCCTTGATTTTGTGCAAGCATGTTTGTTTATCAAAGTATATTGGTTAAACTATTTTTGTAGATTTTTAAGTATTTTATGAGATTTTTATATGTGCCAAAAGACCATGTTTTAAATCCCAGAAAATTGTTTCAGGCTTCAGATAAGTCGACTTGCCTACCTTTATAGTCGACTAATCCTGGAGTCGGCCGACCGGACCGGTCGACCGACGTGCACAAACGTGCACGCCTTTGTGTACTGGAGAACGGCCGACCGTGCCGGTCGACCGCTCCAGAGAGCAGTGCTCTCTGGAAAGTTCGGCCGACCGCACCGGTCGACCGACAGAGAGTTAGACTCTCAGCTCCAGTGGGTCGGTGGACCCAGACGGTCGACCGTGGCTCCAACGGTCAGAAATCCGACCGTTGGCGGTCGACCGCGCCGGTCGACCGGCAGTTCTGACAAAGCCCCAACGGCTAGTTTTTGATAGCCTATATATTTGGGGGTTTGTGGACTGTTTTCACTAAGATTTGGAGATTGTTTTAGAGCCAGTTTTTCCCACTCTTTCCAGAGGTTTTCTCCACAAAATAGAGAGCAAATATTTCCTATCTAAAGGAAAGTTTATCAAGAGTTTAAAAGAAAGTCTTTGAGTTTTTCACCACCATTCTCTTCCTTGTTTTTCTCACAATCACTTGAGCTATCCATTACCTTATCTATCCATAGGATTGTGTTGTGAGAGTTTGTAATTGGTGATCAAAGTGTTTAGATCACCAAAGATCTTTTCTTTGTTCTTTGAGGAGACGGGCAAGTGTGCTCGTGGTTGTTTAGGGTTCGGGTGCGAACTCTTGTTGTTTGAGGTGCGGCCTCGGCGAGCTGGTGGGCTTGCGGTGTGTAAGGGACTAGAGAGTCCGAGGGCTTGTAGGCGTTGCGGCACCGAGGAGAGATCCATTGGGATCTTGCATAGTGAAAATCCTTCGTGTGTCGAAGGCGGGGATGTAGAGCAAGTGTGCTCGAACCTCGAAACAAACCCTTTGTGTTTACGATTGCTCACTCTCTCTCTCTCTCTTTGTCTCTTATTATATCTTGCATGCTTATTACTTGTCTTTATCTTTCATGCTTGATATATTGTGTGCTTAATTGATATACTTGCGTGGGATTGTTGCTAACACTTGTATTTAACCAAGAGAGCCAACGCGGCACCTCAACCCATTCAAGGGGAATCTAGAGGAGTTTGTCCAGAGCCCTTCACGGGAATTCGGCAACACTCTTGTGTTATACATAGTGTTTAGTGTAAAAGATTTTATTAGGTCATAATTGCTTTTTGCTTCCGCATTATTTGCATTATTTGGCATTAAGTGACTATTAGATTAGCCATCACCTATTCACCCCCCCTCTAGGTGAAACCTTCAATATGTATATTGGATCCTGTCCATATACAACATGCTTCAAAATTATTTCAATCATGTTTTTGTATTTATATGAGTTTTGGAGAACACGGTTTTCAATTTCAAAATCCAAGTTTTGGAACATACGAATTTTGTATTTAAACCAAATTTCAATATCACAAAATGGTTCAAATAGTTTATAATATGTGTTGATTTTTAGTCACACAAGTTTGGTATTCAAAGATCTTATAAGAACTTATTTTTGTGAAATTTATGTGATTTTATGGGATTTTATTAAAATAAAAAGACCAAGTTTTAATTCCTAAAAATATGTGATCTGGCTTTCTGCCAGTCGACGGAGACAGAATTAGGTCGCCCAGTCCGGTCGACCGATGTGCACAAACATGCACAGTCATTTGGCTTGAGGGCCAGTCGCCGGGCCGGTCGACCGTCCAGAGAGCTCTGCTCTCTGGATCTGGCTCCGGTCGACCGGGCGGTCGACCTGTCAGAGAGCTCTTTTCTTGGATCCAGCCTCGGTCGACCAGGAGGTCGATCGGGCGGTCAACCGATGGCACAACGCTCGAAAATCTGACCGTTGGCCGATCGACTGGGCGGTCGACGGACAACAGACTAAGCTACTCATTTGGCCCAACAGCTAGTTTTTGGAATGGGTTATGAATACCCATCCTTTTGAGCTGTTTTGAAAAAGAATTTCAAGAGAAAATTTTTCCATCTTCTTAAGTGTTTTAGCAAGAAGTTTTCAAGAGTTTTTGGGCTCAAAAATTTTATCTTTATTTGTTTTCAAGGGTTAAAAAAATCAAAGAAAAATAGAATATTTGGGATATTGGATTTGATCTTCATTTCTATCTTGTTCTAGTTGTTTTCTCAAGTATTTTTCTTTCTATTTTGATTTTCAAACACCTTATTTTCTCACACTTGAGCTATCTATCTATCCTATCTATTAGGATCTTATTTTGTGAGGAAAATTGGTTTGTGGTCTTTGAGATCACCAAGAGTTGTAACCTTCTTGTGTTTGTTGTTATCCCTCTTGTGTAGAAGTGATTGTGGAGGTTGTATTGGTATCCCTCTTAGTGTAGAGGTGATTGAGGTTGGAGTTTTTGGCTTAGTGCTTTATCCCTCTAAGTGTAGAGGTGATTGTTGTTGTTTAGATTTGTGCCTATCCCTCTAGTGTAGAGGTGATTATGTTGGCTCTGTGCCTATCCCTCTATAGAGAGGTTAATCTTGTGTGGCTTAGTGCCTTGCCTTTTGTGTAGAGGTTGTTGTTATTTGAGAGAGGAGTTGTGTACTCCAAATTTGTATCACCCAAATTCTCAGTGGAGGTTCCCTGTGTGGGAAGTCCTGTGTGGACGCATTAGTGGAAATCCTTCTGTGTGAAGGCGGGGAAGTAGAACAGTGACTCGAACCTCGAAATATATCTCAGTATTTGCGTTTGATCCACTATCTCTTATCTCTCTCTCTTTTATATCTTGCATTGCATCATATTGTTCATATAATATATATGCTTGATATTGATTGTGTGCCTCACTAGTGTTGAACCAAGAGAGCTTCATATATCACCTCAACTCTTATTTAGAGGAATTTAGATGAGATAGTCTAGAGCCCTTAACCGGGAATTCGGCTACACTCTTTGGTTACACTAAGTGTGTTGCAATTAGTTTTTAATTCCGCATCATTTGTCATTAGATTAGCCATACACCTATTCACCCCCCCCCCCCGCTCTAGGTGTATTTTCAATTGGTATCAGAGCCTACGCTCCTGATATCAGGTTTAACCACCTAGGAGTGAGATCTTGGTTAGCTAATCTAGTATTTGCATTTGCACACTTATTTGTTTATATACTCATAGATTTCTTGACCCCTCCATGTATGATGTCACCAACATTGATATATGAAAATATAAGATGAGTATGTACTTTAAAACCCTAAGAATCATGTTTTCCTTACCGCTATCAAGAAATCTTATCTTGGTAATAGCAAGCATATAGAGGCCATTGCACAAGCCCTAATGGCGCTTAGAAACATACTAACAAAGAATATTTATGTATAGTTTCTTATTGTGATTCCGCTTTTGCAGTGTGGAATACTTTGACCTCTCTTGCGTTACAAACGACGAAATATGTGAAGGAGGAATCTAGTGGAGATGAGTCCGACCAACCTTGCTACATGATCTAAGGGAATGAGTCCTTGAGGTAAACTCGAACGCTCATCTAGATGATTGTGCTAGTTCTTTAGAAGATGACATCATGGATGCCGATGCTTTAAATGAAGAACTATCTATAGTTTGTGAAAAGTTTCTTGAAAAATACCAAGTTTTGAAAAAGAAAACTTTTAAGATAAAAGAAGAAAATAAGAATTTGTTTTCAAAACTTGATTTGACTTTGCAAGAGAAGGTTGAAATTTCAAATGAAAGGGACTCATTGAAATCCCAACTTGAACTTGCTATAAATGAAAACAAAATTTTAAAAAGTAAAAATGATTGTAATGATGTTTTAAAGAAAATGAGGTTTTATCCTCAAAAATTGATTTTGTTATAAAAGAAAATGATTCTTTGAAAAATAAAATTGCTTCAATTTCAAAAGAGCTAGATTTAGTTTTAAAAGAAAATATTTCTTTGAAAAATGATTTTTCTTCACATGTTTGCCATGCTACTATAACTTCATCATCTAGTGTTGCATGCTCATCTTTGTCTTCATGTATTAAAAATGATATTTGTGTATTGAAGAAAAGTGTTAATTGTTTGGGCTCCACTTTGAACCAATGTGCCATGAACCACACACGATTGGAATCCATGTTTCGCAAGAAACAAGTTCCTCATATGCATGCACACCATATAAGGCATACACATCCTCATCATGCTCACACACATGATTATATGTATGCTCATGTGTATACTTGTATACATTGTGGACGTAAGGGCCACCTTGTAAAATTTTGTTATGATAGAATAAATTCTTCAAATTTTACAAACAAGTTTGTTTGGGTTAGGAAAGGTGCTAACCCTCATGGAATCAATATGGTAGGGGTACCAAAAATCACTCCTATTTTATTTGATGTAGGTGTGAGCTCTCGCTTGACGTGAGAGTAATGGTGCCTTGATGGTGGATGCGTTCTGAGCCAAATGGTGACACTTTTGGATGCATCACTTTCAAGGAAGTTTGGTGGGAGGACCACCATGGTTTGGAGATTTAGAAATTAGCCCTAATGATTTGGTAACCGTCTCTAACTCCTATTTAGTTTACATGCTTTCATATTGTTGATTTTTAGCATATTTTAGTTTTTCATGATTATTATTAAATGCCATGTTAATTAGACTAGTGATATGTATATGTAGTCTTTGAGAAAACACCCATGTGTGTATGGATTTATATTTTCTTTGTGTTCTCACTAGTGTTTAACTACTTTGTATATGCTAGCTCTAATACACATATATTTACCTTAATGATCATTTTTTTTTTTGCACTTCATGTTTTGATTACATGTTTAGATGTAGTTTTCATTAAAACTTGTATTTATATTTGTACACCTAATGAGCCACATTTGATTTTGTATGTTTGTACTTAATTGCTCATTTTGTGCCCATTAGATGTACTAGTATAACCTAGTTTTGATGATTCTTACATTTCAACTTGTATTCCCTATTTTGTATATGTTTTTCGTGATAATGAGTTTAGCTTCATGTATATGTTAATTTTGTTTAAAACTTTAGATATACATGTATACCATTGAGTTACTTACTTTTCATGCAAATTCTATTATGGACTCATATATGTTTGGGTTATGTATGTATACTTTTAGTTATAACAAAACATACATATACCTTGAAGTATATTTAGTTTTGATGATTTTCATGTTTTTGATAAGGAATTTCATATGAGCTTTGTTGCCTATTTTTAGGATTATGCTTTTCACACAATTCTTGTACACTCACATTACTTGATGTCTTCTCATGACTTTGTTTTCATGAGTCTTATATGTACTTTATAGACTTTGAGTGTCAATTGTTGAGTGATTCTCATGTTTTCATGGATATATTCTTGTTTTATTCCTTACTCGAAGGACTTCGTACTAGTTTTCAAGATTATCATAAAACTAGTTGTGTATTTCTTCATTTTGAAAGTTTTCAATAATGTTAAAATATTTTCAAATCATATTTTTGAAAACCCTTCCTTCTAAAGGGCGGTTGGATGGGCGACCATTCCTTGTATATCCTTAATTGAATATCTTTCAAACATGTGCATGAATAGGGTGGTAAGTATGAGTAATAAACTTGATTCTCATTATATTTTAAATTGGTATCACAATTGATATTTTTATGTTTGATACTCATTGTGTTTTCCTATATATTTATGCTTCAAATTTTAAATAGTATCAATTTTGATTGGTATTTTCATTCTTATACATATATACATATATGATTTGATTGTGTTTACAATATATTTGCATCTTAAAGCACAAATTATGTTTATATTAAGCTTGATTTAGTCCTTAATATCAATTATTATCCAATTGGTATCTTATACAAGCTTATGCATTATTTATTAGTATTTCATAAAGGGGGAGAAAAATTCGTGTTTTATTTTTCAATCAGTTTTATTTTCTATTGGTATCTTATACAAGCTTATGCATCGTTTTTATTGGTATTTTATAAATGGAGAGAAAATTCGTGTTTATTTTTCAATTAGTATCTTACTCCCACTCTTTATGATGAAAAATACGTTATTTTGGTATATGCTAACATTTTCAATATTGGTATCAATAATCTTAAATTGGTATTATTCTTAATTTGATATCCTTATTGCAAAATGAGTTGTGTTTACCCAAAATTTGGTTTGTATTTTCAATTGGTTCTTACTTTCAATTGGTATCAAAATTTACAATATATATTTCAATTGATATCAAAAATGTACAATGTTTCATTTTCTAATAGTATCAAAATTAAAAGATATTTTCAATTGGTATCTTTTGGTATCTTAAAAATTTTATTTATTTCAATTAGTATCATAAATTGGTATCATAATGTTTCGATAGATAACTTTATCATAAATTAGTATATTTTCAATTGGTATCTTAAAATATTGTTTGATTTACTTTCGCCCCTTTGTTGATGAATTGACAAAAGGGGAGAAGTATTTGGAGTTTTATATATGCATGTTTATTTTCTTGTTTAATGCATATATATTTTGTTTATGCAAAAGGGGGAGAAGTAGTATTTGGAGAGTTTATTTATGTTTATTTTTTCATTTATGCATATATGTATTGTTTGGTTTATACACTTCATTGTATATCCATTTGTTTATTGATATGCATGAGTTAAGGGGGAGCTTCTATGAAGCTAACTTTAATCCATGCATATATAACTCTATGAGTTTTGTCATCATAAAAAAAAGGGGAGATTGTTGGCCCAGAGGTCTATCACTCTAGTTTGATGATAATTAACTCATGTAGTTATAGTTTACTAATATCTTGTGTTTAAATAGTTTCAGTGATTGACCAAGATATTAGTAGGTGTTTAGCTTCAACAAAAGAGTTTTGAAGCTTTCACATGTAGATTCAAGAACTCGCGCGTCAAGATCGCATCTAGCACTCGGCTGGAGTCAAGCTCGTTGGATCGCATTTGGATTGAGTCGGCTTGGAGACAATAGGCCTTGGTTTGTTTAGTTTAGATTATTTAGATCTTGTGTAAAGATAGATAGTATTGATATGCTCAAGTTCACATACACACACAAGTTTAAAGTTTGTTTTTTCAGTTTAACCGGTTTTGGTTTTCATGTAAAAAATATAGATATATATCTTATATGTATATTGGATTCTATTCATATACAATATGCTTCAAAATTATTTCAATATCATGTTTTTGTATTTATATGAGTTTTGAAGAAAACGATTGTCCATTTCAAACATTTAAGTTTTGAAAAATACGGATTTTGTGTTTAAACCAATTTCAATATTACAAAAACGGTTCAAATAGTTTGTAATATGTGTTGATTTTTAGTCACACATGTTTGGTATTCAAAGATCTTATAAGAACTTATTTTTGTGAAATTTATGTGATTTTATGAGATTTTATTAAAATAAAAAGACCAAGTTTTTATCCCTAAAAATATGTATCTGGCTTTCTGCCGGGTGCGGTCGACCGATGTGCACAAACGTGCACAGCCATTTGACTTGAGGGCCGGTCGACCGGGCTGGTTAACCGTCTGGAGAGCTCTGCTCTCTGGATCTGGCCCCGGTCGACCGAGCGGTCGACAGGCCAAGGGGCTTTGCTCTCAGGATCCAGCCTCGGTCGACCGATGGCACAACGGTCAGAAATCCGACCGTTAGCCGGTCAACCGACAGCAGACTCAGCTGCTGATTTGGTCCAACGGCTAGTTTTTGGAATGGGTTATAAATACCCATCCCTTTGGGCTGTTTAAAAAAGAATTTCAAGAGAAAATTTTCCCATCTTCTTAAGTGTTTTAGCAAGAAGTTTTCAAGAGTTTTGGGCTAAAAGATTTTATCTTTTTATTTGTTTTCAAGGGTTGAAAAATCAAAGAAAAATAGAGTATTTGGGATATTGGTTTTGATCTTCATTTCTATCTTATTCTAGTTGTTTTTCTAAGTATTTTTCTTTGTGTTTTAATTTCCAGACACCTTGTTTTCTCACTTGAGCTATCTATCTATTAGGATCTTGTTTTGTGAGAAAATTTGTTTGTGGTCTTTGAGATCACCAAGAGTTGTAACCTTCTTGTGTTTGTTATTATCCCTCTTGTGTAGAGGTGATTGTGGAGGGTATCCCTCTAAGTGTAGAGGTGATTGAGGTTGGAGTTTTTGGCTTAGTGCCTTATCCCTCGAAGCGTAGAGGTGATTGTTGTTGTTTGGCTTTGTGCCTATCCCTCTAGTGTAGAGGTGATTGTGTTGGCTCTGTGCCTATCCCTCTATTGAGAGGTTGATCTTGTGTGGCTTGGTGTCTTGCCTCTTGTGTAGAGGTTGTTGTTGTTTGAGAGAGGAGTTGTGTACTCCAAGTTTGTATTACCCAAATCCTTAGTGGAGGTTCCCTGTGCGGGAAGTCCTGTGTGGACGCATTAGTAAAAATTCTTCTGTGTGAAGGTGGGGACGTAGAGCAGTGGCTCGAACCTCGAAACATATCTCGGTGTATGCGTTTGATCTACTATCTCTTATCTCTCTCTCTTTTATATCTTGCATTGCATCATATTGTTCATATCATATATATGCTTGGTATTGATTGTGTGCCTCACTAGTGTTGAACCAAAAGAGCTTCATATAGCGCCTCAACTCTTATTTAGAGAAATTTAGAGGAGATAGTCTAGAGCCCTTCACTGAGAATTCGGCTACACTCTTTGGTTACACTAAGTGTGTTGCAATTAGTTTTTAATTCCACATCATTTGTCATTAGATTAGCCATACACCTATTCACCCCCCTCTAGGTGTATTTTCACTATTGGTTTTGGTAACTATATCTAACTCTTATTAGCTTACATGTTTTTGAAATTGATGATTTTAGCATGTATTGGTTTTCACGTTTTCATGTTATTATGTTAAATGCAATATTAATTAGACTTGAGATATACATAACTAGTACTTGAGATACACCCATATTTATATGGACTATTATTTTTGTGTTCTCACTATAATTTAGCTATTGTGTATATCATATCTCTAAAGCACGTGCATTTATCCTAATGATCATGTTTGTTTATGATTTTACACTTTATATTTGATTACTTGTTTAGATGAAGTTTTTTATTAAAACATGTGTTTATACTTATAAAAATAATAAGCTACACTTGGTTATTATGTATTTGTACTTCATTACTCATTTGTACTCATTACATGTACATGTATAATCTAGTTTTGATGATTCTTTTATTTTTACTTGTTTTCCCTATCTTTGTACATGTTTTGCCTCATGTATATGTTATTTTTTTCTAAAACATAAATATATATATATATATATATATATATATATATATATATATATATATATATGTATATATATATATATATATATGTATATCCTAGAGCCACTTGCCTTCATGCAATATACTTTTGTGGACTAGTCTATGTTTGGATATGTATGTATACCTTTAATTTCAACAAAACTTACATATACCTTGATGATTGTTTAGTTTTGATGAAAATTTTAGTTTTGATGATTTTCATGTTTTGATAAAAGAATTTCATGTTTGTTTTGAACCTTATTGCTTATTTTCATGAATATGCTATTCACATGATTCTTGTGCACTCACATTTCATTTGTTTACTCATATACTTATTTTATGAGTACATTTTGAGTCGTTTAGATCTTAGGTGACAATTTTGTGTACTTAGCAATGCTTTATGGAAATATAATTTGGTTTCATGTTTTGAAGGATCTTTAACTAGTTTTTTCAAAAATTATTTTAAATTAGTTTCTTGATTCTTAAATTGGTAGAGTTTTCAAATATGTTAAATTATTTTCAAACTCTTATTTTTAAAAACCTCTACCAACCAAAGGGCGGTTGGATGGGCGACCATGACTTGTATACCCTTATTGAATATCTTTTATCATATGTATGAATAGAGTGGTAGGTATGAGATATACACATGATCTTCGTGTTATTTCATTTTTGTATACTCATATTTGTTTTCTTATATATGTATGCTTCAAATTTCAACTAGTATCAATTTCAATTAGTATTTCCAATTTCATATATACATATACATATACATATATATACATATATATATATATATATATATATATATATATATATATATATATATATATATATATATATATATATATATATATATATATATATATATATATATATATATATATATATATCTGTGTGTGTGTGTGTGTGTGTGTATATGTATGTATGTATGTATGTATGTATGTATATATACACACACACACACACACATATATACATATATATATACATATACATCTATATATATACATATACATATATATATATATATATATATATATATATATATATATATATATATATATATATATATATATATATGAGAAAAATGTATATCAGCCCGCGGGCTGAGAGTACTCTCTCAGCCTGCGGTGACGTGGCTTAAATTGTCACCTCACTGACTCGCGGCACGCTTTTAGGTGACTGTTAAATTACCAAATACCCCTTATGAAAAGCAACTCTTTTGGTTCCCTTCCTTATTGTTTATTATTATTTTTCCCCCCTTTTTTTTGCCGCTCTTTATAGGATATTCTATATAAATTACTTTTCACCTTATTTCCTGACCTCTTTTTGAAAGATCTAGTTTCACCTTTTCAGTCTGCGATAAACTTTTTTCTGAAAATATAAAATCTTTTCAGATCAATTTTTTTCTGCAAAATATTTAATGTCGACGTCTGAGCAGTATACCGACGATCTTAATATGGAAGATATTGCATCTGGTTCTACTTTCTCTCAGAATATTGAAAATCTTGAAGGATTGACATCTCTGCATGCCGATCAACAGGTTTTAATTGTTTATATATATTTTAAAAACAATTTCTTAAATATTTAATGTTTTCTCTTTAGACTATGAGGTACTGCGACGTTTTAATATTCGGTCGCAATCTTATTTGAAAATAATCTCCGGCTGTGAATTCTTTTTTTCTAGGGTATGCGTCTTAGGTCGCAGTCTTTAGTAAGGAGTAATATATATTTCTTCACATACGGATAACTGCGACTTAGGTCATAGTCTTTAGTAAGGAGTAATATAGATTTCTTCACATGCGATAACTGCGACTTAGACGCAGTCTTTAGTAAGGAATAATATAGATTTATTCACATACTGATTACTGCGACTTAGGTCACAGTCTTCAATAAGGAGTATTATAGATATCATGTCGTATGTGAAATCTTATTTTTATTTACTGCGACTTAGGTCGCAGTCTTTAGTAAGAAGTAATATAGATTCTTCTCATACGGATAACTGCGACCTTGGTCGCAACAGCTGATAAGAAGTAAATTGTTTTCATCTCTTATGCGACCTTGGTCGCATTTATATAACTTATATTTTAGAATACAGTGATATCTAATAAATATTTATATTCATTTAATTCGTGTAAATTCTTTTTGTAGGATATGAATGCACATGCAGAAATGTCTGGAAGCTCAGATAAGTTTATAGGGAAACAGTTCCTGTCGCATATGGAAGCATACAATTTCTATAATTATTTTGCAAGGAATAGAGGTTTTAGCGTGAGAAGAAAAAGTACAGATAAGTACGAAAGCCTCCTCATGAGATTATTTGCAGAAAATTTTTCTGCAACAAGGAAGGTCTGAAGAAGTTGTGTGACAAAAGACAAGAGGGGCTTACAGTGCATCGTCGAGTTAACACTAGAGTAGCTTGTCCTGCTGAGATGCATATCCGTCTTCGTTTATTTTGGACTCAACTCGATATTGGGTTATCACAAAATTTGTTGATACTCATTCACATGAATTGTCTAGCCGGATAAGGTACATCACCATTACTCTCACCAGACTCATCGTTCAACAATTAGCAGAAGCATTATGAGTAATCTGGTTGATGTTGGAATGCGGCCTTCAAATATTTCCCGCGTTGTTAATGCAATGAGCCAGGGAGAAGGCTGTGAAGAAGTGCGCCCTCAACAAGTTATTGATTTCACTCGTCAACGTAGAAATAACTGCGGTCATGAGTTTATTGCTATTATCAAATATTTTCAAGAGAAAGCCGAGACCGATCCAGAATTCTTCTTTTCAAGTGAAATTGATAACGCGGGCACAGTTAGAAGCATTTTTGGGCTGATGGAAGAGTTATTTCCTCATATCTGAGCTTCTGTGATGTGATCGTTTTTTGACACCACATACAGAACTAATCACTTGAGCTTGCCATTTGCTCCATTCACTGGAGTAAATCATCACCGGCAGTCAATTTTGTTCGGCTATGCAATGCTTGCTGATGAGCAGAGGGATATTTTTGTTTGGTTATTCCAAAAATGGCTCAAGTGCATGCATGGAGTTGAACCGAAGCTGATTATTACTGGTCAGAATGCGCAGATGGTGAGGCCATCAAGATTGTTTTCCCGACGTCTCGGCACCGTTACTGTTTCTGGCATGTACGGAAACATATTGCCGAGCAACAAATCCCAATGGCTAACAAGTATGGAGAAGATATGGTCTCCGATTTCCATGCTTGGTACACCTCCGCGATATAAGCACTTGTGAGGAACGATGGCGTCTGATGAGTGAAAAATATCAGTTAGAAGAAGAAGATGACAGTTAGTTGATGAAGATGTACAGGCTTCGTGGACATTGGGTTAATGCATATCTCAAGGATGTTTTCTGTGCTGGAATGACAACCAGTCAGAGGTCCGAGAGTATTAATTCCTTCTTTGATGGTTTTGTTAACTAAAACACTAAACTAGTGGAATTTGTTCACCAATATGATAAAGCCGTTGCTTCCCGTCGTGCATCTGAATCTCTTCAAGATTTTAGGGGTTTGAATTCTGTGCCCAATTGTACATCCAATCCATATGAGATACAGGTATCGATGTTGTATACACCTAAGATTTTTCAGTTGTTCAAAAGGAATGGGCAGTTGTAATGACACTGTTTTCAGAAGAGGTGGAACATGACAAACCTGGATCAACATATTTGGTTGGTAATTTTTCAGAATCAAAAGACAGTTGGGAAAAGGTCAGTTATGATAAGCGAGAGGAACTTCATGTTTCTTACAGTTGCTCGTTATTTGAAACAGAGGGTATCCTATGTAGACATATTCTGTGTATTTTGTGGCGCAATCACGTTACACATATATCGGAATCATATATACTTCAGAGATGGAGGTTGGATGCTCGTTACAAAAACGTTGCAATTGAAATGGCATGAGCCTTTTCCCAGTCAAGGCACTCCACGGACGGCTAGATTGTGGACAGTTCGTTCAAAATTAATGCAATTCTGGACATGGTCGCTGATTCTGATGAAAATATTTCAAAGTTGGAGGGAGTTTGGAAAGTTTTGCCCAAAATACAACTAGAGAATACAGAGTAATGTCAGGAAATGATCATTCATCACATCCTAAGACTGCCGTTGGTTCCAGTGGATCCGTTGTCATATTGCGAGATAGTGAAGAATTGAATATACGTGATCCAATTGGTCCTGTACCAACCAAGGGGAGACCTAGAGCTGCATCCAGGCTTAAGTCTGGTTTTGAAGATTCTATATATCAGAAGGAAGTTAAGCATCGAAGATGTGGTAACTGCCAAGAGTTGGGCCATTACAGGATTGGTTGTCCGTTAATGGTATATTACATTAAACCTGTAATCATTTTTTTTTATAACGATTAATCTTTAAAATTCTTACTATTTATTTTTTTTATGGCAGAAGAAGTAGGTTTGGGTTGCCTCCATCTCGAAGGACCAAAGACTTCAATTTTTATGAAGTGCGACCAGGGTCGCACAGTGTAGAGAGATTAAGTCGCATTCTGACACTGGCGTGTAATTATAATCAGATTTATTATCATTCTTTGATTTCTACTGTATTATTTTTGTATGTACTTGTACTTTAAAGTTTTAATGCTACAAAATTCTACTTTATAGTTTAATTTTTTTTGTACATAATGTAGTCAGAGACTTTGGTCGCAGTGTACATGGTTCATTGCGACCAAGGTCGCAGTGTTGTTATTGATAAAGATGGCCAGCAACTGCAATCTAGGGTCGCACTACATGTACTGCGACTTAGGTCGCAGTACGTTAGGTAGGTGTTTCCTTTATATTAACACGCATAGCGACCAAGGTCGCAGTGTTGTTGTTGATTAAAACATTGCCGCCATCAACTGCGACCAAAGTCGCATTGTATTTTACTAAGCTGCGGCTATCAACTGCGACCAAAGTCGCAACCTTCTTTTTAGAATTTTGAGATGGTGAAGACTTAAGTCGCTGTACTTTAAGTAGGTGTTTCCTTAATATTAACACGCATAGCGACGAAGGTCGCAGTGTTGTTGTTGATTAACACAATTACTGATGGCATGTTTGTTTCTAACATCAGTACGGAATAGTAAAAGCCAAGTTGTAACAAATGAAGACTGTAAATAATCAATGGAACTTATAATATATAAATGTATAGAACTGTGTATAAATTAAATCAATACAACAAAAAAAATTATGCAATGAATTGCCCTTGAAATATTTTTTACATTTATAAAAAAAATTGTGTTAATTCAATAATTTGCACGAAGATCAGTCTTCATATGTCGTATGTCGTATAATGTCTGTTTCTTCATCCCAACTCTTCTCTACATCTGCAAGTATCATGTATGCAAGCTCACTTAGTTTCTGTACACCAGCAACCGTAACAGCATCAGCAGCTGATAGATGATAGCCAGACGCTATGCTTTCCATGTACTTGCATACATATATAGCGCAATCAACACTGAAATTTCTATAGAGCAATCATTAAATGAAATTAGTTTTTGTACTAAAAAAAGTAGAAAATATGAAATGAAATTAGATGTCAAAAATTTATATACCTGTTTGCTTGTTGGGGCATTTTGCGTATTTTATTTAATTTTTCTCATTAATTTTTTGGAATGAATCTCAAAAATCTCTAATAATCTTTCTTTCTGCAATGTCAATAGGAACAAAAAATTAGTATTAATCAAATTAATTGTAAGTTTTCAGTAATCAAAATATTAAATTTCAACTCACCATTATTCTTGCATCTCTTTGGTAAAGCTTTGTTATACTACCTTTTTTGTCAGCTGGGACCAAAGAGTTGTAAAAAATCCACTCTTCTGTGGAGCAATCGAATACCAACAAGGTCCAGTGAAATCCCGGCTCGTCGGCACTATGTTTGTGATTGATCGGGAAGAACATGTACTGCACGTCAGCTGTCCAGTTTTTCAACAGCTTCTGCTTGATGAAATGACCTTCCAGATCTTCAATTTTATTTACAAACACCGTGCTGCGGACAAGAAAAAAAAATTTATATCAAATACAAAATGAATTTAAAATATAACAAAAAATTATAAACTGCGACCTTAGTCGCAGTATATTATTTAGTCGCAGTACATGAGTTAGTAGCAGTACATTTTAATTATAAACTGCGACCTTGGTCGCAGCTCCGACCTTGGTCGCCGGTCGCAGCTGTTACATTTGTCGCAGTACATGTGTTAGTAGCAGTACATTTTAATTATACACTGCGACCTTGGTCACAGTTCCGACCTTGGTCGCAGGTCGCAGCTGTCGCAGTACCTGAGTTAGTAGCAATACATTTTAATTATAAATTGCGACCTTAGTCGTAATACATGTGTTAGTAGCAGTACATTTTAATTATACACTGCGACCTTAGTCGCAGTACATGATTTATGCCTACACAGAGATAGAGAATATTAGTAATCTGTTCCAGAGTTGATATTACATTAAACCGTAAAGGAGAAAGTAGATTTTTACCCAAGCTTCGCTTCGGAAGAATATGCTTTTTAATCTTTCTCTTTTCTCAAGATGCTGCATGTAGAAATGAATGACATTTGCATCTAAGTCTCTACTGAACATCAGGTCCTCAATGTCATTCCTTGAAATGATGATTGCATTATCGGTATCCTGATACGCAGTAGAACTGCAAGATATTCAAAACAAAGTTAGTAATTTAATTGTTCTTACATAAAGGTATAACAAAAATTTTTTGATATGAATTAACTTACTCAGAGTAGGACTTGTCGAAGAAATGTTTTATAAGAGCTTGTTGATGGGGCTGCAGAATTCTGTATGATGTGGTTCGGTCAATTCTCTCGATTTTGGCTCAGTAGAGGAAATCTCTTTGTCACCGAAACCAGCGGTAGAACTCGCAGCCGCAGGCTGTGGAAGAGGATTTTCATTTTTTTTCTTCTTCTGTTTTGGATAAACAAAGTCGGAGTCATCGCGATCTCTTTCAGCGCGCTTGCGTTCTTTGACTCCCCTTTCTATTGTTCCTTTAGAGGTTTCCAAAACAGCTTCTTTTGAGGATTGCTTCTGAGGTGGAGTATGTTCTTGAATTTCTTTTTCAGAAGCTCTATCTCTTTGGATTTCTTGAGTCATTTGACTTATATTCAGAGAAAAACTTGGCACATCTTCTCCAGTAATATTTAAAATAGACTCAGAACCCATGATTTTATCCTCTTCCAGTTTTTTCTTCTTCTCCTCTTCAGCCTGCTTCTCCATCTACTCCTTCATTCTTTTGTTCTCCATCTGCGCCTTCCTCCTCTTCTTCTCATTCTCTTCCTCTTCCCTCCTCCTCCTCTCCTGCCCCTCCTCTTCCCTCCTCCTCCTCCTCTCCTTCTCCTGCTCCTCCTTTCCCTCCTCTTCTTCTCCTTCTCCTCTTCTTCCTCATTCTCCTTTCATTCTTCTCCTCTTCCCTTCTTCTATTCTCCTTCTCCTTCTACTCCACTTCTCTCCTCCTGTTCTCCTTTTTCTTCTCTTCTTCCCTCTTCTTCTCCTTCTCTTTCTCTTCCTCTTTCCTCTTCCTCCTTTCATTCTCCTCCTCTTCCCTTCTCCTATTCTCCTTCTCCTTCTCCTCCACTTCTCTCCTCCTGTTCTCCTTTTCCTTCTCTTCTTCCCTCTTCTTCTCCTTCTCTTTCTCTTCCTCTTCCCTCTTCCTCCTTTCATTCTCCTCCTCTTCCCTTCTTCTATTCTCCTCCACTTCTCTCCTCCTGTTCTCCTTTTCCTTCTCTTCTTCCCTCTTCTTCTCCTTCTTCTTCTTCGCAGCAGCGGCTGCTCTCAGCAGCTCTTCTTCTTCCTCTTCTTTAACCTTTAATTTTCTCTGATGCCTTTTTTGTTTTTTCTTCTCTCTTTTTCTCTCCTTTTTAATTTTAATTCAGCCTTGAGTCTTTTCTCAGTCTCCATATTTTCAATCTTTTTTTCAAGCTGAGAAACATAATCTCTCAAGTGCTGATTTTCAGACCTCAATTGTTTTATTTCTTCTGCTTGAACATCCGGTGGAGGTGGCAAATAACCTTCAAAAATTGGTTCTTGCTCACTCGTTTCAGCCGGTTCTGGCTCCTTTTCAGCCGGGATGTCAGCCTCATTACATGTATGGCCTCCTTCATCTCCTTCACTTTCACCTTCTTCTTCTTCTTTTTCTTCTTCTTCATCTTCACCTTCATCTTCTGCTACTTCTTCTTCCTCATCCTCTTCCCCTTCAACAGGAAGGCCAACCATATTTTTTCAGCATTAGAGATGTTGGCCATTCGACTCAAAATCTGAAAATAAACATAAAAAGGTAAGCTAAAAATAAAACAATAAAATAATGATACTGCGACCATGGTCGCAGTTTATTTATGAAATATTTTGGATAAGAATGCGACCATGGTCGCAGTATGTTTGTCGTGCACAAATTTTTCTGCCAAGACATGCAGCTCAACACTGCGACCATGGTCGCAGTTTATTTATGAAATATTTTGGATAAGAATGCGACCATGGTCGCAGTATGTTTGTCGTGCACAAATTTATCTGCCAAGACATGCAGCTCAACACTGCGACCATGGTCGCAGTTTATTTATGAAATATTTTGGATAAGAATGCGACCATGGTCGCAGTATGTTTGTCGTGCACAAATTTATCTGCCAAGACATGCAGCTCAACACTGCGACCATGGTCGCAGTTTATTTATGAAATATTTTGGTCGCAATTCTGTTGAAAAGGGTATTTTCAAGAGAATGCGACCATGGTCGCACATTATTTGTCAGGCACAAAACAAACTGCGAAAGGTGCAGCTCAATACTGCGACTATGGTCGCATTTTATTTGTACTACACATAAAAAGAAGTTTAACTTACAATATTGCTGTCAATCTTTTTTAGATCAACTTCAAGTAGAGATCTGCTAATATTTTGGAGGTCCCATCTTGCTGCGCGTGAGATTTTTTCCTCCAAACCAGACCTCTGCTCAAAAATAGGTGCCCTCTCACACAGCCAATACTGCAAAAATGAAAAATTAAATTAGTTTCCACAAATTTTCTCAATTTATGGGTAAATTTCATACAATGTTGGCCAAATTTGAGATTTCTACTTACAATAATTTGCACGGAGCATCCTTGCAGCTCGTACGTGGTTTGCCTGAAGATGTCCATTGAGTCAATCAGGAATTGCCAAACAGCTTTTGCCCAGCATATTGTCCTCATCAGTTGCATATTGGCAATCTGTTCCACAATATACCACGGCACCGTGCATTTACTGCCAGAGAAGAAAAGCGTGGCCACATGTACAGGATGACTAATGTGGTAAAGTCTTGAGCTGCAAGTCTATTTATGTCTCTTATAATTTCATTTATAGACAATTGCTGCTCAGATTGTTCATCCGGTGTCACATCTAATATATCCCTCTTCCTTCTCTTGACAAGAAGATCATCCAAAGCATCTTCAATAGATACTTTGTGATCTTCTTTATATTGGGGAAAAAATGTTTTATAACCCCTCTATCTTTCATCGTACATGTCTTATTCATCACAAAATCTGCCCCATTGACAGGTAGACCAAAAGTTAGGGCAACATCCTCCACTGTTAACTCAATCTCTTTGCCCCCAATTGTAAAGGTCTTTGTATTCCTGTCATACTTGTCTAAAATACGTAGTACGGCAACGTTTGATTTTAGAGCCTTTTCAGCACCAAATTCTTCATTGTAGAACGCCATGAAGATTGGGCCAAATGGGGTATTCTTCATCGCCTCTACGAAATCAGCCTGTATGTACTTCTTAAATTTCTTCATTAACTGGCACATTGGTTTTATGCTTGATCTCAGAGGACGAACCTGTATCTGTTGTTTACCTACGTAGGAAGAAAAATTAAACACTTTAGACCAATGATTATTTAAAAATTATAAGGGAATAAAAAGCATATTTGTTTTTTAATAAACTGCGACCTCGGTCGCAGTCATGCATTGCAAAAAAAATAACTAGAACCAGGACTACACTGCGACCAAGGTCGCATAAGACTACAGTTCAAACAAAAACAACTGCGACACAAGTTGATAAAAACATATTATTTAAAATGAACTGCGACCTTGGTGAAGACTTGAGACTACAACTCTTATTTAAACAACTGTGACCCCATGTCGTCAGTATGTAAGAAAAAAAAAGTAAGTTTCATATACTGCGACCTACGTCGCATTCGTCTACAAGGAAAGGTAAAAAAAAAAATTCCAAAGTTGCACAGATCTGAACTGCGACACAGTAAAAATAGAAGTAAATAATAAAAACTTTCAAAAAATAGGACCTTTATCGTCTCAAGTTTGAAAATCTCTTTCTTAATTGCGACCATGGTTCCAATATTTAAAAAAAATTAAAAAACGTGCGACTTTAGAAATAAATCTTGAAAAAATTTAAAACTATTAAAATACACAAACCCTAAAATTTTTGAAAATATAATTTTTGTAGTACCTTTTTCGACGGATGATTTCTTAGGCGCCATCAGTTGCAAATATGTTTTTTAAAAAACGGATCAAATTTTTGAAGGAAAAGAACTAATTGGATCAGAACCGCCGGTTGAAGTTTTAGAGCTGTAAATTGTTTTGGAAGACAATTTTTTTACAATAAGGTAAAATGTTGTGAGGGAGGGTATTTTCGGAAAATACAATGTTGAGGTGACTTGCATTTAATTGGGCGAGATTTTACAGGATTTTGTCCGCCAAATTTTTTACAGATGTGGGGCGGTGATGTTGCCACGCCCGCATATATATACACACACACACACACACACACACACATATATACACACACACACACACACACACACATATATAATTATGCTTGTTTTACAATATATTTACATTCTTAAAGCACAAATTATGTTTATGTTAAGCTTAATTTTATTCCAAATGTTAATTGGTATCAATACAAGCTTAATGCATTGATTTCAATTGATATTTTTTTGGTATCAAAATGTACTTCATGTTTCACCTTCAATTGGTTCAAAATCTACTATTGATATCTTTAAAAAAAAAAAAACATTTGTTTTTGTCAACTACTATTTAATTTCGTCGATATCATAATTAATTTTGTTGACTTCAAGAAATTTCAAAAACTTGTTTTAAAGTGGTTTCAAAATTTTTTGATATATATTACCTATATGCAAGGAAGCTTAACATCTTCTCTATATATAAATTCATGTTGAAGTGTATTACACATATAATAGAGCTTGATCTCTCTTCTTTATGTGGTACACGTGTGTAGGGGGATCTTAACATCTCCGCTTATGCATTGTATATTATGCTTTATGTGGGTTAGGGTCTTGTCATCCGTTCTCCATGTAATGCATGTATGCAAGGGGAGCTAACTTTACGTCTCTCCTCTTCATGAATGTATATCGCATATATATTTTTATTGTTTGATTGTCCTTACATCTTTGTTGATGAATTGACAAAAAAGGGAAGAAGAATTTTGAAAGTTTATATATGCATTGCTTAATATTGATATTTATGCATATATGTGTTATTTAGTTTATGCATTTAATTAAATATTTATTTGTTTATTGCTATGCATGAGTTAAGGGAGAGCTTCTATGAAGCTTATCTTTAATCCATGCATATATAACTCCATGAGTTTTGTCATCATCAAAAAGGGGGAGATTGTTGGCCCAAAGGCCCATCACTCTAGTTTTGATGATGATTAACTCATGTAGTTATAGTACTAATGATCTTATTTTTATATAGTTTCAGATTATCTATCAAGATCTTAGTTGGTACTTAGCTTCAACAAAGGAGTTTTGGAACTAACACATGTAGATTCAAGAGCTCGCGCGTCAAGATCGCATTTAGCACTCGGATGGAGTCAAGCTCTTTAGATCGTGTTGTGATCGAGTCGGCTTGGAGAAGGAGTTCTACAAGAAGACTTTGGTTTGTATTTAATTTAGTTATGTTTAGATCTTGTGTAAAGATAGACTAGTGTTGATATGCTCAAGTTCACACATACACAAGTTCAATACGTTTGGTTTTCGGTTTAACCGGTTTCAGATTTCAAATATGCATATATATGGTTTTCATGAATAAATAAAATCAAAATAAGTTTACATGGTTTAATGTATATTAGATTTCATCTATATACATATATTCTTCATATATTTAGAAAAACTTATTTTTATGATCCTATTCATGTGTTTAGAGTTTTGTAATTAACAAAACTTATTTTGGATTTCATGTCAAAAATATAGATATATCAATTACATGTGTATTGGATTCTATCCATACATAATATGCTTCAAATGTGTTTCAATATCATGTTTTGTATTTATACAAGTTTGGGAAAAATTGGATTTTCATTTCAAAGTTTGGTTTTCGAAAAATACTGATTTTGCGTTTAAACTTAATTTCTATATCACAAAAATAGTTCAAATATTTTGCAATATGTGTTGATTTTTGGTCACACATGTTTATTCTTCAAATATTTATAAGAACCTATTTTTTGTGAAATTTATGAGAATTTATGAAATTTTATTGGAGTTAAAATGTCTAAGTTTCAAGTCCCTTTATCTCTGCCAGAACCTGCTGGCGGTCGATCAGACCGGTCGACCGATACGCACGAGGACGTGTACAAGGCCAGCTTAGAAAGCTGGTCGACCGACTGTAACTACCCAAATCTCAGGTAGTGTCGGTCGATCGGGCGCTCCAACGGTCAGAAATATGACCGTTGAACGGTCGACCGGCCGGTCGGCCAGAAGGTCAAAAACAACCTTTTCTGGCTGCCAACAGCTTTTCTCTTAGCCCTATAAAAAGGGGTTTTGGGGGCTGTTTTGAATAAGATTTGAGAAGAGAATTTTAACAAGTTTTCTAGTGCCATCTTGCCCATTTTCTAAAGAGTTCCAAAAGAGTTTTGTACTTTAAATCTCTATCTTTTATTTTATTTTTTAAAGGGTTGGAAAAATCAAAGAAAAAGAAGTCTTTGAAAAATTGGTTTTGATTTTTATTTTTATTTCTATTTAGTATTTTCTCAAATATTTTCTTTGTGATTTTGTTTTCCAAATACCTTATTTTCTCACACTTGAGCTATCATATCTAATCCTATCTATAGGATCTTGTTTATGTGAGGAAAATTGTTTGTGGTCTATTGTGATTACCAAGTGTTGTAATCTCTTCTTTGCTTTGCTTTGTGCCTATCCCTCTTGTGTAAAGGTGATTGGGGTTTTGCTTTGGATTTGTGGCTCACCCTTTTGTGTAGAGGTGATTGAGTTTTGGCTTTGTGCTCTGCCTCTTGAGTAGAGATGGTTGTGTTGGAGAGAGGAGTTGTATACTCTAAATTTGTAATTGCAAATTCCTCAGTAGAGGTTCCCTTGGTGGGAGGTCCTGTGTGGACGTAGTGAAAACCCTTCTGTGCAGGCAGGCGGGAACGTAGAGCAGTAGCTCGAACCTCGAAACATATCTTGGTGTTCGCATTTGATCCACTATCTCTAAACTCTATCTCTCTTATATCTTGCATTGCTTTATATTGTTCATATTATATGCTAGATATAGTTGTGTGTGTCCATACTTGTGTTGAACCAAGAGAGCTTCATATAGCACCTCAACTCTTAATCTAGAGGAATCTCGAGGAGTTAGTTCAGAGCCCTTCACGGGAATTCGGCAATACTCTTTGGTTACACATAGTGTGTTGTAATTGAATTTTAATTTCACATCATTTGTCATTAGATTAGCTAGTAAACCTATTTAGCCCCCTCTAGGTGTATTTCATTCCATACTCCTTTCCAAATCAGATTTTTCTTCCGTTGGTGGAACAAGAAAAGGAGTATATGAATCAAAATCAGGGAATAAATATTGTGAAAATTGTGGACAAAGGGGCTGAAATTTTAACTCGGAGAAGGTGAATCCCCATTGACTCTGTGAAGAGTTAAAATTATTTTGAAAATTATGGTCATAAGATTGGGGGTATGGGTCATATTGAGTCGAATAATCCCAATCCGATTATATGATTGGTTCATGTTGTACATATCCGGGTTGAAGTTGTCCGAGTCAAATGAGGTCGGGGTGAAATTGGATTCATATTAGGATCGAAAAAATTATTGTTGTTGAAATCCATATCACAATTTACAAGAAAGAAAAACAAACAAACAAACAAATAAAGAAAAAGAAAAAGAAAAAGAAAACAAGCTTATGTTAGGGTTGACTTAGACCTAGAGATGACTCCTAATTGGTTAGACTGTCCATGGGGATACATCGTCAGAATTTGACACGAGTTAATCGGCCAGGTAAGGGCAAGATCAGTGGGAGGTATCCGTGCCGGAGCAACGAGCCTAATTATGCCAAACCACTGTTCTTCGAGGTTTCGCCTCTCAATCCCCAACCTTCGACACCGATTTGACAAGAGTCAAACTCTAACAATTTTCCCCTTTGGTCAATCTCCTAAATGAGTCCGAGATGTCCCTAGGGGCCAACGTCTAGCAATTTTTATTAAGACTTGGGTTGTGTGAGTGGGAAGGTAATTTTTGGGCTAAGGATGGGTAATGACTTCTCCACCTTATGTTGTATGGTTTTGCCCTTAAATTCAATTCGTGCAAGTATGCAATATAGATAAGAATGAACATACAATGAGAGTAAATCACCCACATGTTTGTCCTAACTATATGCGATGCAATATGTACACCTCCGTCAAGATCACAACAACACAAGAATAAAATACAGTATATTGGAATTGAAATCGACACGTGTCTGAATGCAAATGTCTAAACTGTTTTAAAACATCCAATTACCGTATTTTAGTTCTTAAAATTATTACAGTGCACAGGTAATAAAAATAAAAGGTAGCAGCAAAATATAATAATATACAATAATTTACCCAACCACACAAAAGCAAGTGTGGACTTCAGCAATGCTAAAAGTTTGACCTGCATACCAAAAAACAAAGAAGAAAAGTTAAAAAAATGTGAAATCAAATCGTTCCCATCCCGGCAATGGTGCCAAATTTGATCGGGGGAAACGTGCACGAAAAGTGTATGTTTTGAAATTAATAGTTAAAAGTGCGTGCTTTGGCTTCCTCGATACTTTCGTTATAGTATAGAGGCTAAACGGGTCGAATCCACAGGGACGGGAAGCGATAAAAGCTTTACTGGTATGTTCACATGTGTGTTAAAGTTTCTTCTATGTTTGAAAGAATGAAAAGAAAAGAAAATAAAGAATGAAAAGAGAAGAGTACGGTGAAACACGAAGAAGTAAGAAACATAAAAAAAATGATTTTTGTGATTTTTGATATATTTTTAAAACAAAGTAAAAAGAGAAAGAAAATTCATGGCTACTAACTACAAATGGCTCCACTAACCATGCTAACCTCTTAGCGATAGTTGTCTCACATGTATCCTTGACCATCACTAGTCCTTGGTTTAAGAGCATTTCAAAGCATAACCCATATGTTAACTCATCACATCTAAACTCAACAAACAGGTGCAAGCTACACTTAAACCATCAAAATTAAACAAGAGTAAACATAGAGTAAAGTAATGTTAGCTTGTTAGAGAGTTAGGATGTTAGAGTGTTAGAATCCATCATCATGAGCCATCAATGGCTCTTGCAAGAGAAAGGCCATGTAGAGGCTATTAGATTCATGTGGATTATCAAGTAAGAAGTTAGCAAGTTAGTGGTTAGTAGTTAGTTGCCATGAGAAGAAAATTAGCTTAGCCTGTAAAAGGAGTTAGAGAGAAGAAAACAAAGAGAGATAAAGAGAGAACCCTTCATAAATTGTCACCTTCTATTACGAGTACTCTTGCTTTTCACCCATGTACTACTCTCTCTCATATTATAAGATCTACAAGAAATGAAAAATACAAAGAGAAAGAAGAAGAAGAACTAATCTAAACTACCCTAAAACTACAACATGGAGAAGAAAACCCTAAAAACAATCTTGAAAACTCCTCAAAACTCCCTCCCTCTGGTGCTCTAGAAATCCCAGGGTATTTATAGGTGAACTGGGGCACCAGGGAATCTGTATGGAGCCGCGCGTCAAATCACGGCGCGCGGCTCCACAACTTTGCCGCGAAAACGCAGCAAATGTCGCGTTTCTGCGGCAGTCCTAGGGCGGCGCGCGCCCCCCGCTTGTCTCCCTGTCGACTATATATCCTGGAATCCGAATTTGGGCCCCTAATTTTGACGAAACCACCCTCCAAGATCAATAGCTATCTTTGTAGGCTTTTAATCACCAATTAAATGGTGGTTTTGCGTCTTCTTCTTCATTTCATGTCATGAACCTAGAAACATGCAAGAAAGGTATTATTAACAAGATTTAATATTAAATAAATGTATAGATGTGATATGAAATATGCAATTTTAGAGACTAATCATTCGCCTTGAGCGCTCATTCGCCTTGAGCGCATGGGCGTTGCACGTCTTCAACGTGGGTGAGGAGAGGCGACATGATTGTAGACGGAGATCTCGGCGGTCGTTGCGGGGAATCTCCGCGTGAAGTGGGAAATGTAGAATTATAGGAAACTCTGGAGGGTAATGCCTCCGGCACAACTCTAGATGGCGAAGCTCTATCGGTTGACTTAGAGCTTAGGTTGAAATGATTCTGGGAACTATAGATGCTCTCGGGAAGGTCTGATGCAGTGGAGGCAGCTTGCGAAAACTTCAAAAAGGAATCTTGATTGGTAGGACACATGTCAGCATCCTGTTGGGGTCAATTTTTGATCATTACAGTATATTATATGTAGTGATGGGTGGATTCAGTAACTTTTCTAAGTATAAGTATTGGTATGGAAGACTCGAAGATATGATATATGTTTTTCAAAATTAAGTAGGCGATGTTAAGCCGAAATATTATTATTGATTGCGTGTCTGATTGTTTAGTTTATGAATATTATTGAGATGATGATAAGCCGTGTAGACTGTAGATGATATATATTGTATTTGGACAAGTGACTAATTACAAGAGAGATACTGCCGAAATTTCGGGTGATCACGTGATACGTAATGATAATTATTCACCTAATTTGAAAATAAGTTATGGATCAGTGTAAATAAATCCGGGACTGTTACAACACTCCTTTCCACATAAAAAATAAATAAAAGACAAATATTCTTTGCACAAGATTATACGGAACTAGAATGAGCTTGGCGTGCGCATAGGCAAAGCATAGCTTTTTTTTTTGCTAAATGACAAAACATTGCTGTAAACGTTCTAAATTATGGCTGCATTTGGATGTTTTAATAATTTAATAAAAATTCATATATTATTAGTGTTTTATAGGATTAAAAATTATAAGATTAGAATTTTCAAGAATATACATAGAGAGAAATGTAAATCAGCTAACACAGGAGGCAACTCCCTCCTATATCGCACTCAAAAATCATATTTTCCGATTAAATTTTCAAGATCCGACAGCACATTATCATCTTCATATTCTAAGATATACACATATAAAAATCAAGTGATTTGAAATACGTTTACTCATTGATCTAATCGTTCCATTTTGTTCTATTGTTAAAAAACCGTTAATGTTTGAACCCAAAGAAAATGGAGTAAACAAACTTCAAATCACTTGATTTTTAATCTGCGGTCGGATCTTGAAAATTTACTCGGGAAATTGATTTTTGAGTGCGACATAAGAGGGAGTTGCCTCCTGTATCAGCTGATTTACATTTCTCTCATGTACATATTATGTTTGATTTTAAAAGTTATCAATTCAAAATAGGAAACGTAGCCACGTGTCTAAGCAAAATAATTATGAAATTTGAAATTTCAATTCAAAATAAAAATTTATAAAATCATGATTTTAAGAGATTCTCATATTTCGTAATCTCTCCAACACTCACATACAAGTTATCACTGATAAGCAAAGCATTGATTTTTTTTTTTTTTTTGGTAAATAACAAAGCATTGCTATAAACCTTATAAATTAAGGCTGTGTTTGGATGTTTTAATAAAAATTCATATATTTTTAGTGTTTTATAGATTTGAAAATTATAAGATTAAAATTTTAAAGAATCTAAATATTCATGTTTGATTTTAAAAGGTATCAATTCAAAATAGGAAACATAACCATGTATCTAAGCAAAATATTATGACATTAAAATTTCTATTCATAATAAAAATTTATAAAATCATGATATCAAGAGATTCTCATATTTCGTAGTCTATCCAACACTTACATACAAGGGTTCACGAGTTACTTTTTCCAAAATTCGCATAAAATAACGTAATTTTGTGAGTTTGTTAAACATGTTGAAAAACCAGTCAATACTCTACCCGAACTACCCCAAAAGTAGAGTACGGACCGGAGACAAGCATGGTATACGCATATATGCACCTAAAAATACAACGAGCCTAGATACGACAAATAAACCTTAATTTATTACATCATCCGACACTAAATTTATAACCTCGTGCCGTTACGTGAATCAAACCGAAACAACAACTCCGCATTTACTTCGAAGTGGCCCACACCGTAAAACAGTAACTTTAGGATAATTAACCGGCACTACCCGCTTACATTCCTATTTAAAGCCCTTCATAACCTGCTGTGGCCAGTCAAGCTGTGGAGCGAGACTACTGCACAAGCACCTACTAATAATACCACTGTAGGGACGTGGGACCCATCGAATCCTTATCAACTGGCCCACAGCGGTCACAATAGTGGTCATTGTTGAAAGGCACGAACTAGAAGACGCAGCTTGGCTGCCGCGAAACCCAAGAATAACAACCCACTCGCTATTCCAGTAACCGTATCACAGCGGGGCCCCACCACCCATGCCCCCATGCTTTTATGATGCATGGCGATGCATGCATGTCATGTTCACGGCATCCCCGTGGCTTCTGTTTCTACAGTAACTAGAACGGGTGCCAGCTCATTTCCACTTTGTTCTCAGATAATTAGTTAAATTAATTAAATTATTATTAATTAATGCCCCCAACTCACTCTCCACTATTTTGACTGCATGGGAGAAACCGCCCAGTGAAAGGCCAAGGGGTCAATAGGTCAGTTACTGTGTTGTTTTCACTTCAGCCCTCATATTTTCACAATTTTAATTAGGAGAAATCTGGACCATAGAGTAAGGATCCTGTTCTCTATCTCTTTTGTTATAAACCCCATTTGCTGCCGCCGCTCTCTTTCTTTAGGGTTTTAGGTAAAGAGAGAGGGAGAGGTGAAGAGAAGGAGAAGACAAGAGAAACAGAGAAGAGATTATGTCGGTGGGATCCAACGATTGCTTTCTTTGTCCTCTGCTGCTGCTGAAACTAAAGATTTAGTGAAGAAGCTGTTGATTTCTCGCTGTTTGGCGTCGGATTTGTTGGTCGTTTTGAACTGTTCTCTTCTTTTCTTCGTCTCTTTCCTCTCTTTCTTCTCCCAACCTCGCATGCGACGGAGGCTGCTCAAGGGATCGAAGACGGACTCGATGCGATTGAAATCCACAAGGTACTGCCTCTCTTTTGTCTAATTTTGTTGAATTATTGTGTTATTTTAGAAATTGGGGAACACTCCTTGGGGGTTTTGATTTATTCGCTCGAATTCGAAGTTTCAATCTCTATTTCATGAACTTTTAGTAATTTGAGGGTCGTTTGAGGTGTTCGATCTGTTTATTTCCACGTTTATTTCATGAATTGGGGAAAGCAGAGATGGTACTTACTGTTACCCTCTCTATTTTCTTTGATTTTTATTAGATTCAAGAAATGCCCATATCATTTCTTCGATTATTTGTGGAAAATTTCCCTTTTCTTCTCTATTTCTTTTCATTTATTCCTGCATATTTTTCTAAGTATTTCCCATTTTGGCAAATTTTGTGCAGGCCTGGATTCGGTGTGAAGTACTTCGGGTTCCTTCACATAGATCGTTGCTTCTTCCTCTTCCTCTTCTTAAGAAGAACCCTCACCTGACAAAACCCCTCTAAATCCCGTTTAATTCGCCAAAATTTGCCCCCAATTTTGTTCGATTCGCGAGTTTTTTCCCCCCAGCAACATGCCGGGTCCTCAACGGCAGCTCTTGAACCAGGACAAGATGCGAGGAAAAATCGGCAAAAGTTTGCCGGCGGCCGCCAAGTCCTCGTTCGAGCAGCAGACCTTCGCCCAAAAAATCCGTAAAATTCGGGTTTTATTCGACGACCCGGACTTAACTGACTCGTCAAGCGATGAAGAAGAAGACGAGGAGCGGGTCTTCATCCGCAAGCGCAAACGGGTTATCCGAGAAGTATCCATTTGCCCGTACCGTCTCTCTCCGAGACCTCCAGCTGCTCCAAAACCCCAAAATCCAGCGAAGGATCCAGACCAGATAAGCCCAAATCCGTCTCCAAATCCCCAACCCCAACCAACAAGTACAAAGGAGTCCGCCAGCGCAAATGGGGCAAATGGGCCGCCGAGATCCGCGACCCGATAAGGCAAGTCCGCCGCTGGCTCGGTACCTACGACACCGCCGAGGAGGCCTACGAGGCTTACGTGGCAGCCTCCGACGGGCTCAAGGCCGAGAAGCGGGCCATGGAGGCCACCGCCGCGTCTGCCACGTCATCAGTCTCCGAGATTGCAGCCACATTCTCGGTCCCGTCCCCGTCGTCCGTCCTCGAAGTGGACGGCCAGGAGCAGCCGAAGACGGCGACCAAAGACGAGCAGCAGCAGCAACTGGAGCCGCGGATTGCGGATCTTTTGAAGAGAACCCGTTAGCAATACCCGAATTGGAGTTCGGGTTTGAGACTGATGCATTCTTGATGGGTGATCTTGGTGATGATTTTGTTGGGCTGGATGATTTGCCTCTGTGGAAGCAGCAGTTTGATGGTGATGACTTCTCCTTCTTGGATCAGTAGAGACCCAGCAAAGTTTGCAGCTCAGCTTAATTTTTTTTACTTATATTAATATAATTATTAGTAGTATTATTTATGTTATAATTATAATGTGTTGTTTGTTTAGTGAGAGGGAGTGAGAATGGGGTTACTGAGTTTAAATTGCCTTCTTCTGCTTGTGTTTTAAGTGGTTTGGGAGGAGATTTGTGTCTTGGGTTTTTCTGAGGCTTTGATTAGGAGCCGCCCAAGGATTTTTGATGTTGAGTTTCTCCTGATGACTCTCTCTTTGTTTGAGATAATTATGAGTTTGTATTATAGTATTGGGTTATATTTATCCCTCTAATCTTTTATATTTTTAAAATTATCTCTCAAATTATCATAATTACTCAATTATTTTTAATTCTTTAAAAATGATCAAATTTATCTTCACTGTCAGCTGCTCTTAAGTTTTTAAACAGTTTAAGAAAAAGAATGCTATTTTACTCTTACACAGGGACCCCCCATCATTAATCTCACATTTCCTCTCTCCCCTTCATTAATCTTATAAATTTTTATCCTTCCATTCTCCAACAGAGAACAAGTACATTCAAGCTATGTGCTCATCCCTCCGCTCGCGCTCTCCAATCCCTCCATCACTAGAGAAGAACAACAGTAGAGATCAAGAAGAGGAAGAAGCAGCTCAGGCCTAGTTTCTATGAGCAAACTTTGAAGCATGCTGGTCTCTTCGTAATAGTTCAAATTCCCATGACAGGAGCAACTAGCAATAAACATGATGAAGTAGGGTGGGTCTTCTCTATTTGCCGCTGCAACTTTGCACTCTGACTTATTTTTTGAAAATTCTAGAGACACCATTTGGATTCTGGACCTAGTTTGAGAGCCCAGAAAGAAATTTGGGTTTAATAGAGAGAGAAAGTTGGTTGGTACTAAATGTGAGAGTTTGATGTAAATGAAGGTCCTTTGGGAGTTCAGAGAAAGAATGCTCTTGGGTTTTATCTGAAATTCAGATGGGGTTGCTCGTTGAGTTCATGGAGCAAAATCAAGAGAGAATTTGTTTGATGAAGAAGATGAGCAACAACATGACATTTTGGGTATTAAGTGAATCAAGATACAATTCAAAGAGTAGTCAATTGATTGTTGATGTAGCACCCGGATTTTTAAAACCCATATTTATACTTTAAACCTCGGTTAATGAGATAATATCTGGTAGTTAGAACTTATAATTCTGGTGATAATTATATCATCATTTAATTTGATGGAATTTATATGAAATGAAAATTAAGAGAATTATTCATGGTAAATAATTAATATATATGGTGTGAAGATAAATATATTGTTATGTATACATTATACTTTTGTATACATGTATTTGTACATGTAATTAATTATTCATTACAAAGATTAGTGGAGTATTTGGTGGAGGAAATTGTGTAAGCATAAGAACTTGAGCGGTGAGGTGGAGAAAGGAATGGGAGCATGGGAATGGGTGGGGTGTGTTGGCTACACGAGAAATTTGTGAAGGAGTATATATGTGAAAAAGATGGGGGGAAACCTATCATTATCACTTTCCCTTTCTCATCCTCTCCTTCCCTCACTTCTCCTCCACTCCTCCCCTTGCTTGGTGCCGGCGACCATCTTAGGTTGGCAGTTGGCCCCGGTCAAGCCAACAACAACCACAACAACAACAATAACATCATCTCCTTCCTCTTATTTTCTCTCCTTTCCCTCCTCTGCTGATGACCAGAGGCGGCAACTGGGCTGGCGACAGGCCTGGCTGGCGGCGGTGGCCGAGGCCAGGTGGCGTGCAAGGGGGTTCCTTCTGCTGTTGTTGGTGATGGGGAACATGACCCATGTTGGGTTGTTAAAACATGGGTTTCAAAATCAAATCCAGACCCGACCCGTTAAGGATCTGACCCAATCTGATCACTTAAATAAAGGTAAAATTTTAGTTTAACCTTCAAGGAATAGAATAATACATTTTAAACCTTATATATTACAATTCTGACCCATTACAATCAGATTTGGTTTCCAGGCGATATCTCGGTCATCTGGAGTTGGATTCAAACAATTCTCAAGCTGTTTCGATCGTGGATATGAGAGCTACACATTTATGGTGTCGGTGCACAGCTAGGTTTTCTGAGAACTCACGGAACCATAGGCGAGTAGGGTTCCCAATAAATTAAAATTAATTATGAAGTAATTACAAATATAATTTTTCGATGAAACAGTAAGCTTCACTAATATTGAATTCTAAATGAAGTATACAAAGGCATTGATAGAAAATAAGAAATAAACTTATATTATAAAGAATGTGGTTGTTGCAAATTATTATTATGAAAACTATGCTTGATTAATGCTATAAATGTGATATGGTTATTTGATTTATCATGTTTAATACTTTGGTGGAACCACTAATATGATGTTCATGCGTGTGGTTGTTGATTATGTTTGTTGATTATAAGTTATTGATAGAACTGTTGACATGTGGGAGGAAGGGGTCATACGTAAGCTAGTGGTGGGCAAAGATGGGATATTGTGTGTGTTGACATACATTGGTATGTGGGAGGAATGGGTCGTGCGTAAGCCGATGGCCGATGAAGACGAGGTATTGTGTATGAGGAAGGGGCCGGGGTGTATATGTGACATATGTGTATGCGTGGCATATGTATGTGTGTAAACTATGCTGCATTGATGATGTTATCTGTGTATAGTGTGGTGGATATCGAAAATTCATAATATACCAATGAAAATAAAGATAACTATTGACATGACATCAGAATATAGATTCTTTGATTTGTAATAAAAACCCTGACACTTGTTGTTTATATACACACTGGTATTAATTAAACAACAATTTGAAGTAAATAGACAATCTAGTTGAGACATCTATGAAAACGTATTTCTTGTATCATATATACTACAAACTGCTAATATAATGTTTCATTATAATTTAGTTTAACTGAGCTATAAGCTCACACTTCCTCAGATTTAATGTCTTTTAGGAATATACTAAGTAAGAACTGGCTGAAGGTAAGGACATAATATTGAAAGAACTCAGAGTAGCACTCATGTGGGTCCACCTAGTTGTTCGATGATATTTGAATGTTTTGGTTATATGTATGTATGATGATTGATGTTACTGAGTAGAACAGATAGTTGATTTGTACAAGTTGGTTTAAGAATATATACTTGTGTTATTCTGAAAGGATTCGAGGCAGAATCCTTCCCACTCAAATACTACTCTACAACATCCGAATGTAAGATCCATTCCGTTGAAGTTGATCTACATTATTTCAAGTAACTAAAAATCAAAAATCATGTATTTTAAATACTTTTTGCCCATCCATCGAGTACGCGCAAATGGACATCCGAAATAGTGAGTTGATTAGTTTAACAGTGTAGAATATTTGAAATCTAATAAAAATTGGTATGTGAGAGTTTTTAAGTATTTACATCATGATGAAATAGTCGGATCGAGAATTTGTATGTTTAAGAACATAGATCTAAGCAATATGCTATTTTCAGCCGTCATTTTGCGCCTACTTGATGGTTGGACAAAAAGTATTCAAAATGTATAATTTTTGATTTTAGTTACTTGAAATAATATAGATCAACTTCAGTGTAATAAATCTTGCATTCAGATGTCATAGGATTGCATTTGAGTGGGAAGGATTCGGCCACGGATCCTTGTGGAATGACACAAATCTATCTCTCTCTCTTTATATATATATATATATATATATATATATATATATATATATAGAGAGAGAGAGAGAGAGAGAGAGAGAGAGAGAGAAGACTTGTATCCTTTCAAAAGGATTTGATCCCGAATCCTTCCCACTCAAATTCAACCCTCCAACATTTGAATACAAGATCCACTCCGTTGAAGTTGATCTATACTATTTCAAGTATCTATAAACCAAAAATCAAGTGTTTTAAATACTTTTTGCCCATCCATCAAGTAGGGGAAAAACGGACGGCCTAAATAGTGAGTTTGTTAGTTTAACGGTGTAGAACATTTGAAATCTAACAAAAATTAGTTTATAGGGGTTTTTAAATGTTTAGATCATAATGAAATGCCGGATCGAGAATTTGTATGTCTAAAGATATAGATCTAACCAACTCACTACTTTCGGCCGTCCATTTTGCGTCGCTTGATGGATGGGCAAAAAGTATTTAAAACACTTGATTTTTGGTTTATAGATACTTGAAATAGTATAGATCAACTTCAACGGAGTGGATCTTGTATTCGAATGTTGGAGGGTTGAATTTGAGTGGGAAGGATCCGGGATCAAATCCTTTTGAAAGGATACAAGTCTATATATATATATATATATATATATATATATATATATATATATATATATATAATATATATATATATATATTATTGCAGGATTTTTAGTTATATGTGGATAACGATTTGAATCGATTTTATATTAGAATGTGATGATACTGAGATGCATACTCTCGTGTAATGTGATGATACTGAGATGCATACTCTCGTGTATATATTTATTTGATTGATGTTGAGTTGAAATTTTATGATAAAAAATTTGAGAATTTATTAGTAGGTGAGATCAAGCCAAAATTGTGATCAAGTAGGTGATGTTAAGCTGAAAATTATTTAGTTTGTATCAGGGCAAACTCTATACTATAGAGAAAATATTGCTGAAATTTATCAATGATTATCAGAATGAATAAGAATAATAGTTATTGATTTTAGTAATTCGATGATTAAAAATATGAGACCGTTACACTTAACAATGAAGAAAAGCCTAAGTTTGATAGAAATAATGCCATTCCATCTAGGCCAACGGGCTGCGGCAAGGTGGCAAGGACAGGGAGAGGGGGAGTCGCTGGCGAAATAGACGGAAGGGTATTAAAGAGATTTCACAAAAATATAATAAAATTTTTAGAATATTTCATTTTGATACTCTTTAACTACCGGTAGGGTAATTTTAGAAATATGAAAAGAATTGGAGGGTAATTGAGCAATTATGATGATTTAGAGGGTAATTTTAAAAATATGAAAGATTAGGAGGATAAATATGAGAACAACTCAAATAGTATTATATAATGTGCAACTATTGATCAGTTTCTAATGTTGGGCTTGTAATTAGTGTGTTTAATGACAATAAATGCTGCTTCAGTTTAATGTTTATTTTGTTATCATAGTGATGAATGCACTTGTTGACTTATATAACAAAATATAGTGACTTCACATGCATTTTGAGATCCTATTCATAGCCATCTAACAACTGGAAGGTAGTGGTGATCTTCTGTCCTTGGACTCTCTAGTTGATGTGGATGTGGTCTTCTTGACTTCATTAGCTTAATTGCATAGTCTTGTTTGTATAACTATTTAATTTTTTTTTTTTTGTTATTGTTAGAAAAAGAACCTGTACCTTTTCAAACTTTTAGAAGCTAGCACTAGCCCATATTCCACACAACAAGGAATATAAAAAAAGCCTACTTGATGTGGCAAGACAGCCCCAAAGTGGTGCCTCTTGTGGATACTAAATGTTTGGAGATTATAGAAGGCCTTAATTTGGATTAATTATTCTCAATGGGCTTAAGTTTTAGCATCTTCTAATTGTCCCACTATTTGGGGAAGTTTGGGTGTTTTCTAACAAAGCTATGTATCCATGTATCATGAAAATGTATCCACATCTTAATCTAGACAAGTGTGAAGCAATGTTTATCTGTTTTAACTACTTAGATGCCTTCCTAATGATAAAACATGTGCCAATAAGTTTAGTCCCTTTGTATATTTTTATTATTAACATGATCATAACAAAGACCTTGGACTTTCTACCCTCTTATGGAATCCTTTCCACATATCAGGAATTTCCCAAGTGGAAACCAAAGTGGTTTCTGTCCTTGGACTCTTCTTGATTCTGTCTGCTTTGTTTCATTTAGCTTAGTAGCTTAATTGAACAGGTTATTATTAATCATTTTATAAACATTTCAGTGTTGGGAAAAGGGCATGGTTTTTTTCTACCTTCTTTTTAAAAGACAATTTGACAGAGCTCCAGTGCAATTTGGTCATCAGAATTCATGAATTATTCGAAAATTTCCCTTCTATTTGACAATATTTCGTCGCATGATCTTTGAAATTATCATGTAATGATAGACTTAACAGTGTAAGAACTTTTGCCAAATTATTTTTGGAATTTCAAACTTCTAAACCCCACGAATTACTATGATATCGGTGGGCCTAATGCAAATAATTAACAATTTTTTTTAACTATCTCAGCAACTGATCTAGATGTCACAGTTGGAAGTAGCAGTTGGTAAAAAGTGGTCAATCCTTCCAAATTTACTGAAGGTTGAATCTTGAAGCAGTTGATATGAATGTTTTGGGGTTTAGATGATCCAAAATATTGGCCAATTCACAGTGTGTTTCTAGTTTTGGACATTGACCCATCAATTCCTTTCTTGAAGAAGAAGCTATTGGATCAGTAACTAAATGCTGCTTCAAAGTTGTGACAGGTTGAATTCAGTACTGTTGAATTAATACCTTCAATATTACAAGGGAGACGATGCTGGACTTTTGAGGGCTCTTGATGGGGTCAACAAAGACCAAATAAATGTAGGAAGTAATCTGCGCATTTCCGTCAAATAAATAATCGAATATTGCATTTTTAAAATCACGGTCGAATTATAGAGTAGGATGTGTTGCCAGTGAAGAAAATTTTGTGTTTCACAAGTATGTGAAATTAGCTATGCAATTGAGACATTTAAAAATTTTTGCAGGGTAACGCGATAGAAAACTATCATGTATTGCCAAAACTCAAATTCTGACTTGCTTTCTCACATTACTTTTTCGCTAAGGTTACTTGTGCTAAGTTTGGACGAGACGATTTTTCTCTCTTATCTCCTGGTTTATATTTCATGGTTTGTGTGAATTTCAGTGTGATCCTTGTCGCCTCTTCAATAGAGTTTTCTGATTTTTGAATTACAATCTGTCATTTTTCTCTTTTCCTTTTTTTTTTTTCAATGACAAATTTTCCAATTGTGTTTAATGTGATGAAACACTTATGGTATGTGATTTCTCCCTCATTTCACTTAGGATGCGTTTGGTATGCGGGAATTCACTCTGAAATTTAAAATTCTCACTTAAAATTTTCTCGTTTGGCATAATAATCATTAGAATTTTTGAAAGTATGAATTTCCGAAGGCATTAAATTACCCCAATTTATAGGAATTTAATTCTCATCATAATAGGTGGGTATTTATAATTCCTACTCATCAGGTATTTCATTTTTCATTCTTCCTTTTTTAATCATATCTCACGTTTTTTTTCTTCTTATTTTTCTGCGTCTCTCCCTCTCTCTCTCTCTCTCTCTCTCTCTCTCTCTCTCTCTCTCTCTCACCAAGAATCAACTCTCAACAAAGAAGCGCAAAGAGTTTCGTCATCTTCTCTCAAACTCAAACATAGATCAGGTGCTCTCATCCAAGGGGTGAACAACGGTCAGTTCGGTTCGATTTTGCTAATTTTTGTAAAACTGAGTCGAACCGATTAGACCTAGGAATCGAACCGAATCGAAACGACTCGATTCAGTTAGGTCCATATATTTTCACCATTTCCTGTATTTATTAATCACCATTATATCATCATCCTCTAATATCGTAATCTCAAATATCCAATGCCCAAAGTAAAAACAAGAAAAAGACCGTAACCTAAATGAGAATTGAAAATTTCATGTTCTAAAACTTTTACGCTGTATTTGTGCTCTTATTATCAAAGCTCATATAATTATTACTAGCTTCTAATGACAAAAATGCAAAAGAAATAACTGTACTAATATAAATATTATCCTCAATTGTGATGGTGTACTTAGCATAGGTTTCACATGTTCAATATAAAAAAGATGGTATTGCTAGAAGTAAAGAGATAATGTTCCACCAGTTTTTGTTATGAACCACATAATTTGGTAAACTGAATTTGGGTGGGGTGATATATAGGGGTGAGAGATTCGGTTTGGTTTGGTCTGGTTAGGGTTTCAGAACCCAAAACCAAAACCCGACCGAACTAGAGTTGTTCGGGTTCGGGTTTGAATTTTGGTCGGTTATTTCAGTTATACCGAACACTGCTCACCCTACTCTCGTCTACCTCCTCCTCATTCTTCTTCTCGTTTTCACTCTTTTATCAAAATCTTATTTTTTTTCTTCTTTTTCCCTCTATGTTTTTGATGTGTGCTAATTTTTTTCAGGTATTTTCGAGGAATATTATTGCTTTCTCTTGAAAGAAAATCCTAAAACAGAGATCAGGTACTCTAATTTAATTATCTATATTTAGAGTTTTAGGGTTTTCTCAACAACACTAAGGCATATCATTTACATTCCTAGTTATTTAGTACCCATAGTTATGATAAAGATTAAAATTAGAATCAACCACTCACCTGCTACATGAGAGAACCAACATAGTTTATGAAAGCTGTTTTTTACTTTTTTTTTTTTTATATCCATAATATTCTCAAATTTAACTAATGATACAGTTTCAATAACTAATTGAAAGATAATTTAGTTAAAATTATTTATAGTGTCATATATGCTTGTTTATAAATTTTTTTTAGCACAATGATAATTTAAAATAACATATATACAAATATTCTTTTAAAAAACAAGCAGATGGACGAGATAACTACAAGCTATACGTTAAGGATTATTGTCATTTTGGTGATCTACTTGAAATGATATTTGAATATGTTAAGATGGTGCTGAGTGGTAAAATATAAATCAGTAGTATTTTTTTGAATAATTTATAAAGCAAACTTCGATTATGTATTTACTTCAAAATATTTAGAAGTTCCTAGAATGTTATCCTTTCAGAGATCTTGAATTTTAGAAAACTGAATATGATTTTTTTAATTATGATGAACTTTTGTTTTATTTTTTCTGCTTAGTCATCACTTTGAATTCCTATAATTTGTTGATTTGTGCTATGAAATGCTTGCAAGTGATGACACAGTTTATTAGAATATTTATGTGAGATTTATTTAATATTTTAAATTAGTCGACTTTTACTATTATTTAGATGTTGTTGGCAAAGTATTTTTACAAATATAAAGTTTCTTGAAATTATTGCAGTGTATCAAATATGAGAATATTAGATTCCCTAGAATACTCAGACTATACCAAACAGTGTAATACAATGTTCTCAGGAATTTAATACTTGAGAATTATATTCCTGAGAATTTAGTGTTATAAAAAAATTTCATATTCTGCATACCAAACACAATCTTAGTGATGTTTTTCTCCAGGGGCAGAATCAGAAAATTTTTTGGGGTGGGCTGCAATTTTTTATAATATATACTTATGAATTATATGAATTTATCAAAAGAATAAAACAGTATTCTCCACTAAATCAGGAGTGGAACTAGGAATAAATTTGTTAAAAAAAAAAACCAATATAGAAAGGGGTCTAATACAATATATAAAAAAGAACAAAAATAAAAATTAGGTTTACGCCTATATATAAAAAAATGGGCCGGGCTGTAGCCCGGCCCAGCCCACTAATGAGTCCGCCCATGTTTTTCTCTATATTCTCTGAAGCGGACATGCCGGATCAATATATCTACACAATATTATAAATGTGAGATAGAGGTCAAAGTAGTTGTTTTAGAGGGACACTTTACACCCAAAATGGATCTTATACTTCTTCCACTTTGACCATTCGTTGGCTATGATTGAAATCAACATGCACAAAAATGGAATGCACGCAGAGAGCCTATATATCTTTAGTGTTTGAAGAGTTTCATATTATAGCTTTATAGATGGTCGAGGTGAGAAGATCATGGTTAACTATTTCTAGTGAACATAAGAGGATTCAAATTCACTTTTCACTCACCTTAAAATTTTTATATTTGTTAATATTTATAAGTTATGGATGATTGTGATTTATGACATGAACCATCTACCTTTTTAACTGTAAATTAGGTGCATATATTTGAGAGAGATTGTAAACTGAATTTTAAGTGAATTGAATCGAATCGAATCGAATCTTCTTCGACCTAAAAGAGTGAGAATATATACATTAAGAGGGGATTCTTATTATGATACAAACTCATAATTCATAACACAGACTCACAATTTTTTCTATATTCTGAAATGGTAAAAAGTTTGTCATAACCTATAGCTGATTATAATAATTTGCATTTTCCATAAGGTCAATTGCCTGTTCAGGCACTTGATTTCAAATATTTGATGATTAGTTTAAATCTACGGAATTTTCTGTTTTTTAAATGATATCAATGTACGTATTTGATTTATCTTTTTTGATACATCCTTGAGACAACGACATTTTCAACCAAAAATGCTGATCTGATGATGATAACAAGCCAATTCATCATCACTAAAAAAAACAAGCCACTTCATCTAAAGTTCAAACCTCCAATTGTTGCCAATTTTTGCCACATTACGTGCAAACAGGACTATTAGTACTTGATATCAATGTTGATAAGATCATATCAACTGGTTCAACGTTCAACTCCGGCAAGGCACAAGGAGTGCTAATCTCTAAGAAGCTTGTGTCATCTGAAACCTGGTCATCATCTCCTCGTGAATCAATTTGCATGCTTCGCCGATCAATCTCATGGTTCTTTGATGTAGTTGATGGCTCTGCGTTTATCTCTGATATCTCCGCTCCTTTCCGGTGATCCCCAATGCGATGGGTGTTGGGATCGATCCCCATGGCTACCAACTTCCTCTTCAAATGAGAGTTCCAGTAGTTCTCCATCTCATTGCCAGTTCTCCGGGGCAATCTTCCAGCTATCAGTGACCACCTGAAAATTAATTAATTAAACATAATTAATGGAATTAAATTTTTTTTTTTACAGACTATGGTATTGCGAAAATTTTGACCGTTAGCTGAAGTGATTGATTATACCGTGTTGTGCCGGTGACAACAACCTATTGAGGATCTCACAAATCTCTCCCAAGCACAGAGAATAAGCCCAAACAGCACAAAACAACCACCAGAAGAAAGCACAAAACGCAAACAACTTTAACGAGGTTCGGCCTGAATGCCTACGTCATCGGGGCAATCCAATGGAAAGATTAATTACCAGGAAGATGATTACAATTGCTAACAGCATCTTTGAATGCAAGAGAGCTCCAGCAAAATCCTTTTCTTGATACAAACCCTAGATTTAAACAACAGCCTTAAATACACAGATTTTCGAAACAGCAGATTTTCACCCGCACCCGACTGTCGGTCGACCAGGCGGTCGACCGACCTCTTCTCCCGGTCGACCGGTCGGTCAACTGGATGCCCAACAGAGAGTTAGGCACTTACAGTCAGGTTCTACCAGTCGACCGGGCGGCCGACCGGGTGCCCAACAGAGAGTTGGGCACTTACAGTCAGGGACTGCGGTCGACCAGTCGGTCGACCGCCTTCTGATCCTGTGCACGCTGTGCATGTCGGTCGACCGGGCCGGTCGACCGACCAGCCTGTTTTCTGCTGCTGTTGCTATTTCCTGCTGCTGTTCTCTTTCGCCTTTCATCGTCGACTTCCTTGGCGATCATCTCGACGACCCTCGGTAATCCATTGTCAAATTCCTCTACAATAATCTCTCTTTCCAACAATTCTCCACCTCGGTGAAGATTCTCCAAATCTGAGCCGAACACCGACTCGATAGCGGCTGCACCATTGTGGTTGCCTACGTACCCCTGCCCAAGGGATCAAGCCGTCCGTAGTTCACTGAATGAGCTTCAGAAAGCTCAAGTCACCTGAAGGACATGGAGCAAAGCTTTGCAATGTGCAAACTTCACTCCCGACACCACCTTCGTAAGCATGTCGGTCGGATTATCCGAAGTTTGAATCTTCAACAAGTCGATGTCACCTTCCTCCAGAATCTCCGAACGAAATGGTACCTGACATCAATATGCTTCGTCCTTGCATGATAGACCTGGTTCCTCGCCAAGTAGATGGCGCTCATGCTGTCACAATTAATCTTCAGCAGATTCTGTTCCACGCCCAAGTCATCAAGCAACCCCTGAAGCCAGATTGCCTCCTTCATGGCCTCTGTCATAGCCATGTACTCAGCCTCTGTGGTCGACAAAGCGACAGTAGACTGCAGTGTGGAGCGCCAACTCACCGGTGCCTGTGAGAATGTGAAGACATATCCTGTCGTCGACCGGCGCTTGTCAAGGTCACCTGCATAGTCTAAATCAACATACCCTATGCACTCTTACTTTCCAGTATCGTCCTTCTCAAACACTAAGCCTACATCAATTGTTCCCTTGATGTATCTCAAGATCCATTTCACAGCTTCCCAATGACCCTGTCCCGGATCATGCATGTATCGACTCACCATGGAGACGGCCTGTGATAGATCTGGTGTCGTACACACCATAGCGTACATCAAGCTACCCACAGCATTGGCATATGGAACGTGAGACATATACTCACGCTCTTGAACACTCCTCGGAGACATCTTTGCAGATAATTTGAAGTGAGAAGTCATAGGTGTACTTACAGACTTGGTATCTTTGCTGATATTGAACCTCTGCAGTACCTTCTCCAAATAACCCTTCTGAGTCAAACTCACCCTGTCAGCTCTCCTGTCTCTAGTGATCTCCATGCCCAATACTTTTCTAGCTTCGCCCAGGTCCTTCATCTCAAACTCTGACGATAGATTCTTCTTCAGAGCATCAATAGCAGATCTCGACCTCGAAGCAATCAACATATCATCTACATAAAGAAGTAGATAGATATATTTACCTGATGGGAGTTTGTTGTAGTACACACATGGATCATAATGGCTAAGTGTGTACTTCTTCTTTCTGATGAAGCTATCAAATCGCTTGTACTATTGCTTAGGAGATTGCTTCAATCTGTACAGCGACTTCTTTTGCTTGCATACTAACTCTTCCTTTCCTACAGTTTTGTAACCTGTGGGCTGTGTCATATAGATCTTCTCCTCAAGATCGCCGTGGAGAAAGGAGGTCTTCACATCAAGTTGGTCAAGGTCCAACTCATTCTGCGCAACCAAGGCCAATAGAATACGAATTGACGAGTGTTTAACTACAGGAGAGAATACCTCGTTATAGTCAATTCCTTCCCTCTGAGCGTAGCTTTTGGCCACCAACCGAGCCTTGTAGCGCACTGCATCTTCTTAGAGAGATCCTTGCTTCTTAGCAAACACCCACTCGCATCCTATGGCCTTCTTCCCTTTGGGCAACTTGGTGAGTTCCCATGTGTCGTTCTTGTAAAGAGATTGCATCTCCTCATTCATGGCCGCTTTCCACATCTTTGCTTCCGAACTGATCTCAGCTTCTCTGAAGGTAGATGGAATAGCCTCTTCGACAACTGGAAGTGCATACGCAATGACCATATCAGTGGTGAGCCAACCTGGTCTCCTAGTGTTCCTTCTCGGTCTTTCCACTGCAGTAGGATCTGGAACAGTACCAATGACCTGCTCTTGACCCTATTCAACTTCTTCAGCATCTTCTTCAGCTACTCGATCACTGCCCTGTGTCACATCAGGAATGATCCAAACTGATACTGATTCCTCTAGAGATGGTGGATCTGCATCAATCTCCACCTGCTGCAATAGCTCCTTGGTCTTGCTGGTCTCCACCTGCTGAGAGACCGTAGGCTTCATTAAAGAAACCTCATCGAACGTGACATCCCTGCTGAGTATGAACTTGTTGTCTGTTTGGTCCCAAATTTTGAACCCCTTGGTTCCTCGCTTGAAGCCAACAAACACCCCTTGCTTTGCCCGTGGGTCCAACTTGTCTTCTCTGACATGATAGTAGGCTGGACATCCGAAAACCCGTAGCAAATCATAGTCCCCAACAGCTTTTCCTGACCAAGCTTCAAGATGAGTCTTCCCCCCTATTGCAGACGACGGCAACCTATTGACGAGGTGGCATGCATACGCCAAAGCTTCAGCCCAAAACTTCTTTGACAGTCCTGCATTGGATAACATACACCGAACCTTCTCTAACAAAGTTCGGTTCATCCTCTCAGCCACCCCATTTTGTTGCGGAGTCTCTCGTACCGTGAAGTGCCTCTCTATGCCCTCATCAAGGCATAGCTGTAGGAAAGGATCCGATTTGTACTCTCCTCTATTGTCAGAACGGAGGACCTTGACCTTCCTTCCCGTGCTTCTCTCCAGATTAGCTTTCCACTTCACGAACAGTTCTACGACTTCATCTTTGTGTCGCATAGTGTACACCCAACAGCACTCAGAAAAATCATCAATGAACGACACAAAATAGTGGTTACCTCCAATCGATGCAGTCTTGGTAGGTCCCCATACATCCGTGTGAACATAGTCAAGAATACCCTCTGTGCAGTGTGAAGCTGTGCCAAACTTCACCTTGGTCTTCTTGCCGATGACGCAAAGCTCACAGAAATCCATCTTGCGGGTCTCAGCACCCTTCAGCAAGCCTTGCCTCGCAAGAGCTTGCAATGACTTCTCTCCTGCATGACCCAGCCTCATGTGCCACAGCCGGCTTGAATCTTCTTTTTGACTGGTAGAAGCTGCCACCTGCCCTGTCACCGTACTACCCTTCAAGTAGTACAAGTTGTTCCGGCGATCAGCCTTCAACACCACCATCAAACCCTTTGTCATTCTAAGGACTCCCTCCTTAATATACACTCCTAGGCCCAATGATTCCAAAACTCCTACGGAAATCAAGTTCCTCTTCAACTGAGGTACAAACCTCACTTCTTTCAGCTCCCTCACCATCCCATCAAACATTCTGATTGGAATAGTGCCAACACCCTCCATGATGCACGGATGATCGTCGCCCATGACGACCAAACACCCCTCCAGCTTCTCAAAACTGGTAAACCAATCCCGATTAGGGCATACATGATATGTTGCACCTGTATCCAAGATCCACTCATTTTCACCCGAGTAGCCTATGACGGGAGTTGTAACTGAAAAAGAGAACACTGACGAATCTGAGTCCGATCCATCTGCCTGTGATTTACTGCTTGCAGTGTTAACCACCTTTACTAGATTTGCCTCGGATTTCGATTCTTTCTTCTTTCCTTGAACTTCGGACAGTCCACCTTCCAGTGCCCAATCTCTCTGCAGAAAGCATACTGATTTCTTTTGAGATCTCTGAAGCCCGGCCTGGACTTTGATCTTTCTCTAACCTCCTTACCCTTCCTCGATGAACCCCTGCCTCTTACCTCCAGTGCCTCCGCCGATGAGCTTGACTTAGAAGAATGTCTTTCCTTTCTTCTCGTCTCATAACTTATCAGTGCAGACGACACTTCATGGTAGTCCAAAGTCTGCCTACCATTGATAAAGGTCATAGTGAATGTCTCATACTCCTCCGCCGGGAGTGAGTTCAGGAGGATGATCGCCTTGTCTTCCTCTTCTACCACAACATCCACATTTATCAAGTCTATAAGAAGCTTAGTGTATCGGTTGATATGCTCATTCACTGTGCTCCCCTTCTTCATCCGAAACTGGTACAGCTTACTCTTAAGCTGCAACCTGAACTCAACACTCTTCGTCAAGTATTTCTTCTCTAGGGTTTCCCACAGATGCTTCGCCGACGTCTCATGTTGTGCAACGTATTTTATGTCTTGCGACAAACATGAACGTATCAACCCACACGCCGATCTGTTCATCTTTGCCCACTCTTCATCAGTGGTAGTGCTCTTCTTCTTCTCCAATAGGAGAGTGTCCTCGAGGTTCGATGCATTCAACGCATCCATAACCTCACATCTCCACATCCCGAAGTTATTTGTGCCGTTGAACTTGACAACTTCAATCCTCGGGTGAGAATTCATTGTCTTAACCGATGCAATTTCTTCTGCCATTGAGATTTCTGATCCTCTATCTATGCGGAAGAATAACCAACTGGAAATAGATCACTACTCAGATAAAAAATTGGATTTTTACCTTTCCCTTGAAACCCTAGATCGAGTTTCTCTCCGGATCTACTTCACCACAGATTCCACGAGCCCTCCTTGCGTTCTCCTGAGATCGACACAAGATCCCACGAACACCAATACCTCTGATCTGAGATCGACACACGATCTCACGAACACCAATACCTCTGATCTGAGATCGACACACGATCTCCACCGAATCAGATCTCGAGCCCTTCGAATCTTCAGAAATCCGAAGCGAAACCTGGATGCTCTGATACCACTTGTTGTGCCGGTGACAACAACCTATTGAGGATCTCACAAATCTCCCAAGCACAGAGAATAATCCCAAACAGCACAAAACAACCACCAGAAGAAAGCACAAAACGCAAGCAACAACTTTAACGAGGTTCGGCCTGAATGCCTACGTCATCGGGGCAATCCAATTGAAAGATTAATTACCAGGAAGATGATTACAATTGCTAACAGCCTCTTTGAATGCAAGAGAGCTCCAGCAAAATCCCTTTTCTTGATACAAAACCCTAGATTTAAACAACAGCCTTAAATACACAGATTTCTGAAACAGCAGATTTTCACCCGCACCCGACTGTCGGTCGACCGGGAGGTCGACCGACCTCTTCTCCCGGTCGACCGGTCGGTCGCCTGAGTGCCCAACAGAGAGTTGGGCACTTACAGTCAGGTTCTAACGGTCGACCGGGCGGCCGACCGGGTGCCCAACAGAGAGTTGAGCACTTACAGTCAGGGACTGCGGTCGACCGGTCGGTCGACCGCCTTCTGATCCTGTGCACGCTGTGCATGTCGGTCGACCGGGCCGGTCGACCGACCAGCCTGTTTTCCGCTGCTGCTGCTATTTCCTGTTGCTGTTCTCTTTCGCCTTTCATCGTCGACTTCCTTGGCGATCATCTCGACGACCCTCGGCAATCCATTGTCAAATTCCTCTGCAATAATCTCTCTTTCCAACATACCGGTTGCCCAGAAGTGCATGAAGCTTGATGATGAGGTCTTCTTCATCCTCGGAGAAGTTCCCTTTCTTGATGGCAGGCTTCAAGTATTTTGTCCAAGGAAGCCTACAACTCTTACCACAACCGCTATGTCCTGATAGGAAAAAAAAAAGAAAAACAACATCCATGCGCTTGATTTTCAAATCATAATGGAACAATCTTACTTGTGACACGACACATACTGTGATTATCAATCGTTTATGTATGTACATACATAAAGTGAGAAGCTAGCTCGTAATTGGAGCATAAACTTTCCTGTGCTAGCCAGCGGCTTAATTCACTGTTTACGCTCCTCCCTCTGATCAAGAGGGAGGTCTTTAGATTCAATCTTTATCGAATAGAAAATTTAACTTGAATAATTAGTAATGGATGCACGTGTGTAACATTGATCTTCTTTCTTCAGGAAAAAAAGAGGAGGAAAAAAGGAAAAGCAAAACATCTTTCTTGTGCTGTAAGCCTGTCTTTAACTACTACGACTTATACACATGCACCAAGACAACTCTATTATAGATAAGTTAAATATAAGTATTGTATATTAGAGATTTTTGAACATATAAAATGAAATATATTACTCATATATATGCTTATGATCCTCCATAGGGAGAAGGGAGGAATTTTTAAAATAACCTAACCTGAACTTAGAACTTCACGGAATTGTTCATACAGTCCAACTTTAATCTTTTACCACCAGAGTTTAGACCCCTAAATTAAGGGTACAATATTAATCTTGCAGTACTAAGACTTAAGATACTTGCGTGTGTGTGTGTTGTACAAATAGGAAGCAACCTGCAGCCTTGGGAAGTGAATTCCAACATCCTTCGCCATAAGCACGGATGTTGTTGACGAGCTTCTGGTCCTCGCTTCGACCATGCTCCTCTCTTCGTCTCCTTCGCGCCACAAGCTGGGTTTCTCATTATGTTTGTGTGCACGCGCTTGTAGATGTCTATGAATTTTGATGGAGATCTTTCATTGCAGGAGCATTTAGTGCTTTGTAGCATGAATGTAGGCTGATTTTATGTTGAGTTGGACACATTTATCATTTTAGATAATGTTTTTTCATATCATTTTAGTGAGAAAAATTGTTAATATAATGAATATGGAGACAAAAGGTGCAACTCAGAAATTATCCACTTGTAACTATGTTATAAAATTTTCTTTAAATAAGGCCTTGAATGTGATTCGTGAGATTCGGGGTTTTAATAGCATTTAACCTTGTATTACTAGTTTTAGATCTTTAATATACTTATTTCATGAGAAATTATTTTTTAAAATATTTAGAAAAATAAAATAAGAAAATTCTGTTTTAGTTTTTTTTCTTGTAAACAAATTAAGCTATTTGTTTTTTCTTTTAGGCTATTATTTTTATACTTTATTTAATTTTGATTTTTTTTCCCAACAATGTTCCCAATAAGTGTTCTCACTACATCGAGAATAATAAATATATTGAACTAAAAAGTGAAAAAATTTATTCGAAAAACAAAAATTGTCCACTTTTTATACATGAATAATAGTGTGGACAATTTTAGATACAAATGAACAATTTAATTGAGATGAAAATTTTAATCAAGAAGTGAACAATTTGACCTATAAGTGGATAAACTAAAACAATGTGGACAATTTCAGTTACAAGTGAACAACTTGGCTTATATGTGGATAGACCAATAATAATGTGGACAAATTAACTTATATATAGACAGATTAAACCTAAGTATAAAACTGACTATAAAAGTAGACATTTCATATAAAACTGATTGTATTTCTGTTTTTCGTATAAAGCTGTCCACTTTTTATTTAGAAAGTCTATATTTCTTATAAAATTATCCACCTTTTAGCTTAATATATTATTATTTTCAAATTAGTGAGAATGCTTCTTGGAAACACTTAGGATAAAAGAATTTAGAAAACTAATTTATAAGAAAAAACATAGACTAAGAGAAAATAATAGCCTAATATCTTTACAAGAAAAAATATAGAAATTTCTTATTTTTATTTTTCTAATTAAATCTTATACAAGAAAAAAGTAACAATTTCTCATAAAATAAGCATATTAAAGCTTTATTAAGATCAATAATACCAGCATAATAAGACGAGTAATACCAACATTAAATGCTATTAAAATCTCAAATCTCACAAATCTTACATCATTCAAGGGTTTATCTAAAAAAAAATCTTATAACACAGCTATAAGTGGACAAATTTAATGTTATAAGTGGATAGTTTCTGAGCTTTCATCTTTTCTGCACCAGGTGGACAAATTTGATTTTACATGTGGACAGTGTCTAGGCTTGCACCTTTTTTAGCACGTTAGACACACATTTAACATGCCTCATATGTTTCGGCTCATCATGATAGCAACGAGAGGCATTCTGGATATTTAACCCCAAACTACCACCTATGCGACTATAAAGTATAAAGACACGGAGGAGATGGTTGAATAAAAATTGGTACTTGAGGGGTTTATGATAAGCGAAAAAAGCCTAGAGGGTTTTTATCGAACAGGAATCTTTTTAAAGGGGGTAAGGATAATTTTCTCACAAATAAAAATTAAGAAATAGACTCAATTAACCATTATCATTTATCATTGTTAGGGAAATAAAATACCCATATAATTTTAGAATCACCTTTTTGAACTAAAATATGTGATTCTTGTATATGTCCAAATGCACTACAATTATTCAGTGTTGTAGTGGTCAGATTTTAACCCTCGTCAAGATCGTGATACGTGTCTCATCGCATCAAAAGCATCTCAAGCGGACAACAAACTCAACATACCAGCTGGCCCATTGTGGGTCCATGCAGAAAGCCTCGGGCCTTACCCGAGCCACACTCGACCAGAGGTCCCTCTCTGACTTTTGCAACTGTTAGGTCCCTCTCTGACATCTGTAATTATCAAGTCCTTCTCCGATATCCGCAACTATCATATCCTTCTTCGATATCCGCAATTGCTAGGTCCCTCTTTGACTTCATCTATCAGGGATCATTTACTCAGATATTCAACTCGGGCGGAACCATTCCACTAGTCGAAGACCTCGATCTCCATAGCAAAAGCCCTCCGTGAAGACTCCCACCTCTACGCTGATATAACTCAGCGACAGGATTCCCTAATTCATGGAGTCGGTTACGTTGTCAGATTATCCCCACGTTCTAAATATTTCAACACTCCTATTTCAGTGGGGACAGTTATGAATAGTGGCGAATATCTCTGCATGTCAATCTCAATAATCAAATAATGTAATCTGAGTAGTTATAAGAAAATCACAGTGTACAAAACATGCAGTTACGGAGATCCGAAATATCCGCCCCATTAATGACAAACACCACATGGTATTTATGCACCAGATGTCCTTCAAGAGAGGGGATCAGATTCGAGAAGTTGTAAACACAATAATATTTAGTAGAATTCATTATAACCTTGGGATACTATAGTGAATTATCTGCCTCTTCCCTGTGGTTTTTTTCAATTTGAGTTTTCACGTAAAAATCTTCTGTCTCCGCCTGTTTACTGTATTTAAATCTTCAATTATCACCCGATAATCAAGATACCCTCTTGCTTGTGGTGTGAGGCTGACCGTTCGATCAATCGTGTAATCTCCATCACAAATTGGTGCTTTCATTGAGATCGAGTCCTTACACTCAGATCTCTCCACTAAAATCCCAAAAACTTACACAAAAAGCCTCTTCCAGATTGATGATGGCCCCAAGAAAGCGAGCCATCAATGGCACAATATCCAAAAGTAAGGCCATCGCTGAGAGCACGACCCCCAACCATCCAACGATTAACCATATACCACTGAGGATACTAGATCCTCCTTGCCGCAAGAACCAGCGGCCAGTGCCCAACTGTCACAAAAATGCGACGACCAGCTCTTTCAGATGCTCTACGAGATGAGAGAGCAAATGAAAGAATATCAGACGCAATCTGATCATGAGTGAGAGCAAATGGCTATCGACCGTAAAAACATCATCTGAGAACAAGAGAAGTTAAGACAGCTCAACCAACAACTCCAGGGCCAGGTTGCAGCCCTCCAGAATAACCAGCACAAATAGAAGGCAAGCTCGAAAACAACTGGTCTCCCGATATCCACACCCTCGATGAGCTGATCTAGAAACGGATTGGTGAGGCCAAGTAATAGATCCACTCACACTTTAACTACCTACCAAAATTCCCGATTTTCCTCTCTCTGAGGAGATCAAGGAGTGCAAGTTCTCGAGAAAATTCTCAACTTCCAATTTCGACTACTATTCCAGAGTGAGCGATCTAGTTCAACACATCCGATACTTTTGGGACAAGATAGTGATCTACTCTTTTAATGATCCAGTCATATGCCTCACTTTTCCTTTTAGTCTGAAAGACGCAGTCTCGGATTGGTTCTACTCCTTGCCACCACACTATTTTCATAACTTTGTAAAGGTGACCGAAGTGTTTCTTACCCAATATGCCTCTCACCAGGAGGCCAAGAGAAATAGCCATCACCTCCTTTTTACGTCAAGATGAGGCAATAGACAGCCTCAAATCCTACATCAACTTCTTTCAGAGCTAACTTTCCAAAGTCTCTAAGTGCTTAGGGTGTCTAAAAATCATTAAAGACAAGTCCTCAGAAGCGGATATCACTTCAACGAAAGGTCGCGTTTCAACTAAAACGTGAACCTCGTGTCGAGGGTAAATGCGGACTTCAAACACGGGTTTAAACAACTCCGCATTTTACTTCAAACGCAGGTCTGAGCAACTCCACATTTCACTTCAAACGTGGGTCTGAGCAATGATTAGTCTCTAAATATGCATATTTCATATCACATCTTCACATTTATTCAATATTAAATTCTGTTAATAACACCTCACTTGTATGTTTATAGATCCATAGCATGAAATGAAGAAGAAGCCAAAATTCCCATTTATTTGATGATTTAATTTCTACACATACAATCATTAACTTTGGAAGGTGGTTCTGTTAAAACCAGGTGCCCATATCGAGAAATCAGGGGCGACAACTGGCATAGGGACAAACCGACAGCGTGTGCCAGAGGCGCCGCGCGCGGTGCCAGTACGGCCGTGCGTCAAGATTTGACGCGCAGCTCCGTTTACTCTCCTGGTGCCCCCTTTTGCCTATAAATACCCTAGAATTTTCAGAACTCAGGGAGACGAGTTTTGAGGAGAGTTTTAGGGTTATTTCTTCTCTAGGTATGTAGTTTTTAAGGTAGTTTAGCTTAGTTGTTTTTCTTCTTCCTTTTTTTATTTTTCATTTCTTATAGATCATGTAATAGGGAAGAGAGTAGTTAGTATATAGGATGAAAGTAAGAGTACTTATGGAGCGTGACACTCTGTAAAAAGTTCTCTCTTTATCTCTACTTATTTTTTTCTCTCTAACTCTTTTATATGCTTAGCTAATTTTCTCTCATGGCAACTAACTACTAACCACTAACTTGCTAACTCTTTATTTGATAATCCACATGAATCTAATAGCCTCTACTTGACCTTACTCTTACAAGAGCCATTGATGGCTCATGGTGATGGATTCTAACACTCTAACATCTAACTCTCTAACAAGCTAACATTACTTTATTCTATGCTTACTCTAATTTAGTTTTGACGGTTTAAGTGTAGCTTGTACTTGTTGTTGAGTTAGATGTGAAATTGACCATATGGGTCATGCTTTGTAACGCTGTTGAAATAAGGACTAGTGATGGACAAGGATACATGTGATGCAACTATCACTAAGAGGTTAGCATGTCAGTGGAGTCATTAGTAGTTAGTAGCCATGAGTCTTTTTTTCATTTTTATTTTGTTTTAGAAATATACACAAAAATCACAAATACATTCTTTTCAATGTTTCCCACTTCTTTGTTTCCACCGTATCATTCTCTTTCCATTCTTTGTTTTCTTTTCTTTTCATTCTTTAAAACATAGAAGAACTGTTAACACACACATGAATATACTGTTAATGCTTCTATCGCCTCTCGTCCTTGTGGATTCGACCCATTTAGCCTCCATGCTATAACGGAAATATCGAGGAAGCCAAAGCACACACATTTTAATTAGTGATTTTAGAACGACACTTTTTGTGCACGATTTTCTCCGCTCAAATTTTGGCGCCTTTACGGGAATGGGAACGATTTGATTTCACATTTTGTTAACTTTTCTTTTTTATTTTTGGTGTGCAGGTTAAATTTTTAGCATTGCAAAAGTCCACACTTGCTTTTTTATGGTTGGTAAATTCTTGTATATTGCTATATTCTGCTGCTAGTTTCTATTTAAATTACCTGTGCACTCTAATAATTTTAAGAACTAAAATACGGTAATTGGATATTTTAAAACGGTTTAGACATTTACATCTTGGCACGTGTCAATTTTTATTCTAATATACTGTATTTTATTCTTCCGTTGTTGTGATCTGGACTGAGTTGTACATATGGCATTGCATATAGTATAGGACAAACACGTGGGTGATTTACTTGCTTTGTGTGTTCATTTTTTTCTATATTGCACACTTGCACGAATCGAAAATTAAAGGCAAAACCCAACATAACATAAGGTAGGGAAGTCATTACCCTCCCTTAGCCCAAAAACCACCTCCCTACTCACACAACGTAAGCCCAAATAAAACTTGATAGACGTTGGCCCCTAGGGACATCTTGGACTCATTTAAGAGATTGACCTAGGGGAAAGTTGTTAGAATTTGACTGTTGTCAAATCGGTGTCAAACATTGGAGATTGAGTGGCGAAACCTCGAAGAATAGTGGTTTGGATAATTAGACCCGCTGCTCCGGCGCATATACCTCCCACTGATCTTTTCCTTACTTGGCCGATTAACTTGTGGTCAGATACCTACAATATACTCCCCGTGGACAGTCTAACTAGTTAGGAGTCGTCTAGGTCTAGGTCAACTCTAGTATAGGCTTATTTTTGAATTTTTTTTTGTTTGTTGTTTGATTTTTCTTTGTTTTGTGATTTCCGTGATACATGAAATATAACCAAAATTTTTCCAACCAAATGAATCCATTTTTCACTTCGACTTCATTTGACTCGGATAACTCCGACCCGACTATGTACAACATGAACCAATTATATAGGTCGGACTGGGATTATCCGACTCAATATGACCCATACCCCCAATCTTATAAACAAGATTTTCAAAATAATTTCTACTCTTCACAGAGTTCATGGGGATTCACCTCTCCCGAGTCAAATTTTCAACCACCTTGTCCACAATTTTCGTAATATTCATTCCCCGATTTTGTTTGCTATACTCCTTTTTCAGAACCGCCTTCTGAAGAAAAATCCGATTTGAAAAGGAGTATGAAAGCCATGCTTGAGCCCCAACAACAAATTCAAAATTTGCTCAATTCACAATCCTTCCCACATCAAACTCCATATACTCCTTTTCTAGAATATCCAATTGAAGAAAACTCTGAGCTAGAAATGAGTTTGGAAGTCTTTATGAAACAGCGCAACAATTTCAAAATATGTTGAACTCATCATCTCAACTAAAATTTCAAGAGTCATACTCATCTTTTCCAGTCGCACTGATTCAAAATGAACAACCATCCATCCTGAAAATGAATATGGAACTCTTGCGTGAGTCCGAGCAACAATCGCAAAATTTGATGGATTTACGACTTCACCATATTTTCAAATCCAACTTTCATACTCACCTTTTCAAGAAGAACCAATTGCAAAGAGTATGGAAGACATGATTCAGACTCAAAATTCTGTTACCAAGCCTATCAATAGGTTAGACTCAATAATGAGTGAATTGATCAATGAGAATGAGGAAAGTCTTTCTTGTTAATCTTTAACCAATCCTTATATTCTTAAATCTATCGATTGGACTCAAGAATCATGTTATTTTAAAAACTAAGATTCAATTTCAGCAAACCCATTTGAACTTAACCAAACTCTAAGTTTTAAAAATCACATTGATATTTTGGCAAGTTACTCCTTTCCTGAAATTGAACATGAAAGTGATCCTGAACCTCAAGTTGGTAATTTCATTTCATTTTTTTGACTCAATAATGATTCCAGTATCTTTACCAGACTTTTTTTTCTATTTTGGAGTTAAAATTGAATCCTATTCTAGTACACCATGAAATTGAATCACCAATATTTTATGATCACATTCTATTAATGGGGAAAGTGTGTGAACATCAATTCTCTAGTTTGGACCCTATTTTTGAACCAATTTTGACTCTCACTTTTGAATCGCGACATTATCTGAGTCAAATTACCAAGTCGGTATTGATTTTTGTTCCTTTTTTATTTGAGTTCAAATCAATCATCTCCCAAAATCACATTTCATTGTTAGACAAAGGTGTTGAACAAAATAACTCAAAAATTATTTTTTGAAAATTGGAAATTGAATAGGGATAATTTTAAATAAAATCATACACTTCTACATTCTTTTACTGGGTCATAGTAGAGAGGTCACGGGGGGTTCCTTTGAGATCCACAATCTCTGAATTGGGCCACATTTCGTGGACCAATCAGACCCCCACCGGAACCATTAGCTTGAGGTAATTTTCCTTCCCTATTTGTTTCATAAATATACACATTCACGTTGCACTGAGGACAATGCATGAGACAAGTGTGCAGGAGGATTTACTAACATAGTTAGTTTTAAATTTTCTTTCTTTTACATTTCTTTTTAGAAAATTTTAGATTTTTTTATATAAAACTCTTTTCTTTACTTTTTACAAAACTTTTAGAAATAAGAGAAATAGTTTTGATTTATTTTTAAGAAATTTAAGAGGATCTTAGGAATTATGAATTCTTAAACCGAGTCAAAATAATAGATCATGTGTAGATTTTAGGATAAGAAAATAAGATTGGAAAGATAATTTGATCTTAAATTTTTAACCTTAAATATATGCACTTTACATTTACACAATTTTTGGGATTGAAACAAAGACTGAAAATGCCATAAAAAAATTAAAAAAATGATGATAATAAAAATCACTTATTGAAGCTGGGTAATTATGCGTCAGGAAGTATGATTATTCTTGTCTAAAAAGATGGACAAAATTAAAATAATCTCCTTTAGTTTTGTGGTCTTATTTACTCGAGTCCTTAAGCCCAAGGAATGTTTTTTCATTTGGTGCCCTAAAATCATCTGGTTTGAGAGTCACTAGCTAAAGGCTCACTAACCGGGTAAATAAGAAAGTCTTAGAAAATTAAGGGAGGAAAAAAGAAATATATACAAATAAATAGCATGAAAGTTAGAGTCAATATCTCAAAAATCTTCACAGTTCATGAAGTGCATATTTTTCTAAGAGTTTTATGTAAGGTCAAAAATTGATTCAATGTTAAATTTTTATATTTGATTTATAAACAAGATTTTGCATTTATACTTAGTTTAAGGAAGAATAATTTCTGGTTAACCTATGACCTTAGATCGCTTAAATTTTGTGCAAAAATTTTCAATACTTTTCTCTATTTCAACATGCGTTTTCAAAATACTAACATTTGATTTCTTGTTTATGGATTTTGTGGGTGTAATTCACTGAAAACCCTCAGGAGATAAAACTTCTCCTCTAGGGGAAACTTAGATGTTTACCGGCTTGTTGCACATGTCAGTGCAATCGCGTCACCTGCGAAAGTGGTGTAATAATCTTCTTAGTTAGTTTTTCCGTTTTGCTTAGGACGAGCAAAAGATAAGTGTGGGGGTGTGATTCGTCTCTAAATATGCATATTTCATACCACATCTTCACATTTATTCAATATTAATTTTTTTTAATAATACCTCTCTTGTATGTTTCTAGGTCCATGGCATGAAATAAAGAAGAAGCCCAAAAACTCATTTATTTGATGATTTAAAGCTTACATGTATAGCCATTGACTTTGAAAGGTGGTTCTGTCATTACCAGATGCCTATATCCAGAAACACCAGGAGCTACAACCGATAGGGGGACAAACCGATAGCGTACGCCAGAAGGCGCCGCGCGCGGCGCCAGTATGGCCGCGGATCCGCGGCTGTACTGTGGAGCCGCGTGTCCACTCTCCCTGGTGCCCCTTTTGCCTATAAATACTCTGAGATTTTCAGAGCTCCAGGAGAGGAGTTTTGAGGATAGTTTTAGGGTTGTTTCTTCTCCAATAATGTAGTTTTTAGGGTATTTTAGATTAGTTCTTCTTCTTCTTTCTCTTTTATATTTTTTATTTCTTGTAGATCATGTAATAGGGAAGAGAGTAGTACATAGGATGAAATCAAGAGTACTTGTAACGGAGGGTGCCACTCTATGAAAGGTCTCTCTTTATCTCTACTTGTTTTCTTCTCTCTAACTCCTTTTACATGCTTAGCTAATTTTCTCTCATGGCAACTAACTACTAACCGCTAACTTACTAACTCCTTACTTGATAATCTACATGAATCTAATAGCCTCTACTTGGTCTTACTCTTGCAAGAGCCGTTGATAGCTCATGATGATGGATTCTAACACTCTAACATCTAACTCTCTAACAAGCTAATATTATTTTATTTCATACTTACTCTAGTTTAATTTTGATGGTTTAAGTGTAATTTGCACTTGTTGTTGAGTTGAATGTGAAAGTGATCTTATGGGTCATGCTTTATAACGTTCTTGAACCAAGGACTAGTGATGACCAAGGATACATGTGAGGCAACTATCACTAAGAGGTTAGCATGTTAGTGGAGCCATTTGTAGTTAGCAGCCATGAGTCTTCCTTCCATTTTTATTTTGTTTTAGAAATATACACAAAAATCACAAATACATTCTTTTCAATGTTTCTCACTTCTTAGTTTTACCGTATTCTTCTCTTTCCATTCTTTGTTTTCTTTTCTTTTCATTCTTTAAAATATAGAAGAACCGTTCACACACAAGTGAATAGGCCGGTAAAGCTTCTATCACTTCTCGTCCCTGTGGATTCGACCCGTTTAGCCTCTATTCTATAACAGAAGTATCAAGGAAGCCAAAGCGTGTTGGAACCTATTTCGATGAAGACGTTCGTGACGATCAAATTCATTTGGAGCTCTACACATGACGAATCAAGAGTCCGACATGATCAAGTTGTGCCAAAGAGGGTTGAGATGTTGTGGTTTGTAAAGAAGATATAGCATGTAAAAGCCTTGACACAAACACACACTTCTTTGGTCCTTTAGTCGACTCATACCTAAGTCAAGTCGACTAATCCCATGTGTAGTCGACTTGATCCAAACCCAAGTCGACTAGTCAAGTGTCCAGAAATTGACCCAACTCTCTGTTTGTCAAATTAGTCGACCAGCAGTAAACATAGTCGACTAATAGTTTTTTATAGTCGACTAATCAAAGTCCCCTAGTCGACTAATCCCTTGTCAAGTCGACTATCTTGTTAGTTGCAGTCGACTTGAAGTAGTTATCCAGAAACCTGTTCTGCCAACAGACATATCCCTAGTCGACTACTAGCTAAATCTAGTCGACTAATAGTGGAAATTTTGCCTAGTCTAGTCGACTAACTCATATCTCAAGTCGACTATAGGCAGTTTCTGACTGTTGGACAGTTTCTGTTATCTGAACCTTTTGGCAACGTTTTCCAACGTCTATATCATCTAAATTGGTCCTATAACTACCCTAACTAACCCTAGTCTACAGCTATAAATAGGGAAGTTATTCCTAAGGCCACAGGTTAAGAAAAATAAGATTTTCATTCAGTTTTCCAAAGCCAAATTCTAGAAAACCTGAAAACTGATTTCCTAACTTCTGTTCTTCACCAAAAGACAATTCCATTAGTGAAGTTCTCTGAAGTTCATCTTTCCTATACTGTACCTTGTCCACATACACATCTGTACCAAGGCTATAGGAAAAGAGTTGTAAATTCTCAAAGTGTTCATTTATACACGGGAGGCTTCTTGGTTGAAGAGGCAAGTTGTATAAGGTGACCATTGTACACGGGAGGCTTCTTGGTTGAAGAAGTAATTGTACAAAGGTAAAGGTATTCTCTTGGTGGAAGAGAAGGTGTTCTCTTGGTGGAAGAGAAGGTGTACACATTTGGAGAAGGGGATTCGACAAGTGGTGTACATGTTGTATTGATTTTGGGTGGCAAGATCAAGGATAAAGGAAAATCTCAAGCGGGTGGCTTGGGGACTGGATGTAGGTCACAAGGACCGAACCAGGATAAATCTCTTTGTTTGCGTTTGTTAATTTCTGAGATTTGTTTTTCCTTTACTTGCAAGTTATTTATTTACTAACGATTAATCTTTCTTGTTTAGTGTTTATATTGACTTGTGTTGTGTTTTAGATTATTGTTGCCAACAAGAGATAATTCCGCAATTAGTCCTTATCTCAACGATCCTACAATTGGTATCAGAGCCCTGCATACCCTGAACCAGCGTACAAGCTCGGGTACAAGTCAACAACAAGGATGGCAACGGAGTTCTCATCATCCCAATTCAAGGAAGGACATTCTACACAGCGTCCACCGTTATTTGACGGAACCATCTACAACTATTGGAAGTGTAGAATGAAGATATACTTGCAGTCACTCAACTACGACCTTTGGAACATCGTAGAAGCATCGTACACCAAGCCTACAACCAACTACAACGCTTGGAGTGAAGATCAAAAGAAGAACGCCAACCTTGACGCTAAAGCAATGAATGCTCTATTCAAGGCCCTTACAAAGAAGAGTTCAACCGAGTGTCAACAGCAACTTCTGCACATCAAATTTGGCATACTCTTCAGGTAACACATGAAGGCACTAGTAAAGTTAAGGAGTCTAAAATTTCTGTTCTTGTCCACAGGTTTGAGTTATTCAAAATGGAGGAGAATGAAACCATATCCGAGATGGTTACAAGATTCACCGACATCACCAATACTCTTGCATCCCTTGGAAAGGACTACACCCAAGTCGAAAGAGTTCGAAAGATCCTTCGTGCACTTACACCAGAATGGGAGAAGAAGACAACCACCATTGAAGAGGCGAATGATCTCTCAACTATGACATTAGAAAACCTAATCGGTAATCTAATGGCATACGAAGTGCAGTTAGAAGAAAGGAAGAAGGACCAAGAACGACAACACCGTTCAAAGAAGAAAGAACTCGCCTTCCATGCATCTTCCGACATGGACAATGATGACGAAGAGGAGATGGCAATGCTCTCAAAGAAGTTCAGGAAATTTCTTAAGCAAGGTAAATTCAAGTGTTTTAATTGTGATAAAACAGGACATATGAAGATGGATTGCCCTTTGCTCAAGAAGAAAGATAAGTATAAAAGTAAGAAGTTCAGAAAGAAGAAGAACTACGAAGCATCTTCAGAACATAGTGATTCCTCATCTTCCGATGAAGAACAATCCACTGAACATGTTAACTTATGTTACATGGCCATAGAAGATGAAGAGGTATCATTTTCTGAACTCTCTGATGCATTTAATGAGTTATTTATGAATCTGAAAAATGAAAAAATGAAAAAAAGATTTTTGTTAAAAGAAAATGAGAAACTTTTACAGGAAAATTCTGTTTATGCATTACAATGTTCTTCTATAAATTCTCAACAAGATGAAACTGAAAATGTCATATCATCTTTGAAAACTGAAAATGAGAAGTTTATAAAAGAAAACATTTTTCTGAAAAAGGAAACTAAGTCTTTGAATGAAAGGATTTCTATATTGGATAAAGACATGTTAGTTTTCAAAAGAAATATGAAGATCTTTTGCAAAATGTGACTAAGTTTAATAAAGGAAAAGAAAATTTGAATGCTTTATTATCTTTTCAGAATTTGTCACATGATAATCATGGTATTGGTTTTATTGCAAAATCTTCATGTTATAGTAATCCATATAGTTCTTTTGTAAAAAGAAAGACTAAGAAAAGTAAGTTTATATGGATCCTAAAAATTTAAGTTTTCATGATAAAAATACATATATTGCTTCATACATGCATGATATATGTGATTCTTGCAATTATGTATATACTAATAGGTGGAAACTAAATTCTAATGGATTTGGAGTCCTAAAGGTTAGATATGATCATTTATATTTGGTACCAACTAACGTTTATTTTGCAGGTACCATAAAAAAGTTATTATATATATATGTACTAATATATTTGTTGCAGGGGGAGAACAAAATATTTTTATATCTGTTATAACCCATTTCTGCAGGGGGAGGAAAAGATAACATATTTTTTACAGGGGGAGGACATGCACACACAAAGCGTCGTCATCAAAAAGGAGGAGAATGTTGGAACCTATTTTGATGAAGACGTTCGTGACGATCAAATTCATTTGGAGCTCTACACATGACGAATCAAGAGTCCGACATGATCAAGTTTGCCAAAGAGGGTTGAGATGTTGTGGTTTGTAAAGAAGATATAGCATGTAAAAGCCTTGACACAAACACACACTTCTTTGGTCCTTTAGTCGACTCATACCTAAGTCAAGTCGACTAATCCCATGTGTAGTCGACTTGATCCAAACCCAAGTCGACTAGTCAAGTGTCCAGAAATTGACCCAACTCTCTGTTTGTCAAATTAGTCGACCAGCAGTAAACATAGTCGACTAATAGTTTTTATAGTCGACTAATCAAAGTCCCCTAGTCGACTAATCCCTTGTCAAGTCGACTATCTTGTTAGTTGCAGTCGACTTGAAGTAGTTATCCAGAAACCTGTTCTGCCAACAGACATATCCCTAGTCGACTACTAGCTAAATCTAGTCGACTAATAGTGGAAATTTTGCCTAGTCTAGTCGACTAACTCATATCTCAAGTCGACTATAGGCAGTTTCTGACTGTTGGACAGTTTCTGTTATCTGAACCTTTTGGCAACATTTTCCAACGTCTATATCATCTAAATTGGTCCTATAACTACCCTAACTAACCCTAGTCTACAGCTATAAATAGGGAAGTTATTCCTAAGGCCACAGGTTAAGAAAAACAAGATTTTCATTCAGTTTTCCAAAGCCAAATTCTAGAAAACCTGAAAACTGATTTCCTAACTTCTGTTCTTCACCAAAAGACAATTCCATTAGTGAAGTTCTCTGAAGTTCATCTTTCCTATACTGTACCTTGTCCACATACACATCTGTACCAAGGCTATAGGAAAAGAGTTGTAAATTCTCAAAGTGTTCATTTGTACACGGGAGGCTTCTTGGTTGAAGAGGCAAGTTGTACAAGGTGACCATTGTACACGGGAGGCTTCTTGGTTGAAGAAGTAGTTGTACAAAGGTAAAGGTATTCTCTTGGTGGAAGAGAAGGTGTTCTCTTGATGGAAGAGAAGGTGTACACATTTGGAGAAGGGGATTCGACAAGTGGTGTACATGTTGTATTGATTTTGGGTGGCAAGATCAAGGATAAAGGAAAATCTCAAGCGGGTGGCTTGGGGACTGGATGTAGGTCACAAGGACCGAACCAGGATAAATCTCTTTGTTTGCGTTTGTTAATTTCTGAGATTTGTTTTTTCCTTTACTTGCAAGTTATTTATTTACTAACGATTAATCTTTCTTGTTTAGTGTTTATATTGACTTGTGTTGTGTTTTAGATTATTGTTGCCAACAAGAGATAATTCCGCAATTAGTCCTTATCTCAACGATCCTACAAAGCGCACACACTTTAACTCTTGATTTTAAGAATGACACTTTTTGTGTGCGATTTTCCCCCGATCAAGCAACTCCACATTTCACTTCAAATGCGGGTCTGAGCAACTCCGAATTTCATTTCAAACGCGGGTCTGAGTAACTCCGTGTTTCTCTTCAAATGCGAGTCTGAGCAACTCCGCTTCTCAATTTCAACGCATGCCTGTAAGCTTCGAATTTTGACTTCAACACGACCATGAGAAGACTGTGAGCGCCGCGTCTACATAACAGAATAAGGTTCGCGTTCAATGCCAAACCCGCATTTCTATTGTAACTGACCCCCATTACTGGATCAATTAACTCCTCACGTAATATGGGAGTTAACCCCCATTATGGAAGAATTATAGGGGATAAGTATATCCCTACGATCCCCTATAAATAGGCTGAAAAGCTATGAAGGAGAGGATCTTTTCCTGGGGGATTTTTCGAAGAGAGGAGCTAAAAATTTTCAAACTAAAGACTTCGTCTTTTCAACGTCAAAGGTTCAGAGCGAGAGAGAGAGAGAGAAATCAGAGAACTCTAAACACTTATTGTGTTAAAATAGAGTTTTTTCTGATAGCTTTTTCAAGAGCACCCCAAAGCAGATCTCGAACAGAAGCTTGTCGTTTGGTCGGTCAACAAAGAACAAGAATTAGTCTCCATCGCCATATCAAGAACCCAACATTAAACAAAGGGGAGATTCAGTTATTCTCCTCTTTTTTGTAATCAAATTTTGATCCGTTGTAATTTTCTTTTCAAACCAAAGAAACTTTCACATTCATCAATTTTTTCGACCAAATAAAAGATGTCGACCCCGCTGGGGACTTCATTCTCTACTGATGAGAACACCGTGGTGCAAGCTAACGTCAAGCTCCTCAGGAGGACAGTGGAATCCCTCTTATTGAATTCGACAACAAGAAGTTCGAGGAATTTCTTTCCTCGGTCTCCGCTAGCTCCAAGACAATGCAGCAGTACCACAAAATCTCTTTGGAGATTTCTCCAGAAGTGGCTCACACTCCTGCTCACAACGCAAGCAGTGCCACTTCTAGCGAGATTCTGAAAATCTCTCGTGCAGCCCACGCGGCCCGCGTCAATGTCTCTCAAGAGACCCACACAGATAATATATCGGCACACGATCAAAGCCTTGGTGAAGATCATTCCCGCCATCACTCTCCTCTCTGAACTCTGCAATTTCAGGTTGGCGAGGGTTTCCAACAACCCTTGCGACTCAACCAAAAATGTTGAACGATGACGGAGGCCATACCCTTGTCAACAAGTTGAAGAAGCTGCAATTGCAGTGTCTGTTGTTGCTGCAAAATGGGAGATTGAGACCCGCATCTCTGGACCAAAACGCGAGATCCGCTTTTGTTCACAACTCGAGATCCGTGTTCAGCACATATCAGCACCAAAATGCGAGGTCTGTGTCTCTCTTTCAGAGCGTGAGACCAGCGTTCTGTAAGTCACCTAGAGGGGAGGGGGGTGAATAGGTGACTAGCTATTCTAATGAAAAACAAGTGTGGAATTAAAACTAATTATGTAAATTAAAGCCATTATGCAAACATACAAAATATAACACAAGAGTGTAGTTGAATTCCCGGTGACGGGCTCTGGACAATCTCCTCAAGATTCCTCTAAATTAAGAGTTGAGGTGCCACTATGCCTCTTTCGGTTGAATACAAGTGTGAGCAAACAATCCCAAGCATATAACAATTAAGTACAAATATATCAAGCATATAAAGATAAGAACAATATAAGCATGCAAGATATATAAACACAAGTGAGAGAGAGAGAGAGAGATGAGCAATCCTAAACACGAGAGAATTGTTTCGAGGTTCAAGCACACTTGCTCTACATTCCCGCCTTCGACACTATGAAGGATTTTCACTATAACGATCCCGCAAGATCACTCAGTGCTGCAACACCAACAGCGAGCTTCCTCAAGAACTCTTAGACCCGCAAGTCTCTCACTTGTTCCCGCAAGAACAACACAACACGAACCCACAAGTCCACCGAGGTCGTACCACTACAACTCCTCAAAATAGAAGGTGGAATACTTGGTGATCTTAACACTTGATCGTCCTCAAACACCCTCACAAACAAAGCTGCTATAAGATAGATATGGCTATGAAAAGCTCAAGCTTGTGTGAGGAAAAACAAGATGGATGTGGAAAACTCAAAGAAAAGCTTTTGAATAACTCAATAGAATCACTCTTGATAAACACTCTTTTGATATGGAAGTTTAGCCCAAAAACTTGTAAAACTTCTGTTGGAGATAGGAAAATGGCTCTTAAAAACTCTCCAAAAATCTTTCCTAAAAAGGCCAAAAGATCCCTTATTTATAAGGGATCAAAAATAGCCGTTATGGCTCAAAATTTGGCCAGAATGTCCTGTCAGTCGACTGCCCGATCGACCGACCAAGGGTCGTTGGAGTCTGGCGGTCGACCGACCTCAGACCTAGACTGTACAATAGGTCAAATTCGAGCACAGTTTTAAGGCCTAAAACGTTAGAATTTAGAAATACATATATAGGATGAATTTGTAGATCTTGAAGTTTTATTTTTTATGCAACTTAACACAAATCAATATCATTTTGGAGTAAAAGGTTATCAATAAAATACTAAAAGATGTCAAACCAGAAACTGTAAACTATTTTAGAACAAGAATGGACTTCAACCCAATATTTGACATCTTTAACATTTGAATTAGAAAATGATTATTAAATAAGAAATGTAACCCTTAAAGTTATCTTTGAAATTCAATTTAACTAATTTTTATTGAATATAAGAATAAAAAGTTATGGCTAGAAAACTATAAGGGTATTGAGCAGATCACCAGAATGGTCGGCCGCCCGGTCGACCGAGAAAACCCGAGAGCTCTGCAAACTCAGTCGGTCGCCGATCTCTACTGCGGTCGACAGACCGGTCGATCGAGCTCAAGTCACATGGGCTTGTTGATTGAGTTGAAACCTGCACACAAAAATACAGAATTTCAGAACTACAAAATAGATAGTACAAAGTACTCAATACTACCGGTATAGCGAGTGGCTATGCGGGTCGTGATCCACAAAGAGGGACTAGCGATGGAAGCTTTTAGTAAGTCTTCTTTTAAGTTACTTGAAAATGGTTAAAGTTTTTCTCTTGTTCTTTAAAAGAAAAAGAAAATAAAGCTATGTTAATTTGTGAAGATGATAGATAGAAAGAGATGATGATTTTAGAAAAATAGAAACTAAGTTAAAGAAAAATAAAACAGTGAATAAAAGAGTTGGAAGATGGTGGTGATCTAAAGTAAAGATTAAATGAAAGAAAAATAAAACTAAAGAACTTACCTACCTCTTCTGGTTGATGACTTACCTGGAATCCTTGTCAACGGTGTTCCTTCGCTTGAAGGCGAGCGAAGCATGACAGATGAGTTCTTCCCCATTCCCGATCTATACTACTAAATGAAGGTGCAAGCTATATTACCATACAAATGGTTGTTCATCACCATAAGCGATCAACGACACTTACAAGGGCGAGGCAACTTCAAAGCTTTTGGAGTCATTAGGATTCACAAACACAGAAGAGAGAAGTAACAAAAACAAGAGTAAAAAAGAAACTTCGATTGAATTTAATAACAATGAAAGAAAGGAAGAATACTTACACTAGTGTCACTCTCAGTGCAAGCATCACACTTGTTCTCCCATGAAACTCTTCTTCGATCTCAGTTACATTAAAAAAATAGAAATTTTCATTTAAAGAGAAAGAAAAACCTAAGTTAAACCTATACAGAAATCTCTTCTATTCTCTGTTTGATCGCCCCTCTGCCACTGATGTGTAGGGTATTTATAACATAGAAATGGATAAGGAAACGAGTTGAAAGATAGAGAGAGCTGGTTATTTCTAAATTTAAATGCTCCTCGTATCTCCAAACTTGATTTGATGTGGATATTCAATTCTGATCTTCAACTTGTTGGCATGTTGATTGCTGAATATAACTTATCAAATGATAGAATTAGAAATAGTGATCAACGTAAGAGTTATAGCCCATCAGGTCTTCTTTCTGGATTATCTTAAATCATCAAATTTGAGTTTTCGTAGCAAAAGTTATGATTCAAACACTAAAAAATATCTAGTCAAAATTGCTTCTCTCTATCCATTTATCCTTTTAGATTTTGAATTTGGACTCTGTATTTGACATTATCCTCGGTTAATGTTTAGCTAAACAAAATAGATTTATAGAAATTCGTACTTACCGGTTTTCATTTGGTGTTATCTTTTGGATTTGCTCTGATCTTCAGCTGAATATTTGCCCCAATTCTTGATTTGTTCTGGATGTGATGATATCCTCATAGATTTTTAAGTTGATCGAATTGATTCGCCAAAATCTGATTTTTAACTGACTAGATCTGGGATCATCCTCAGCTAACCAAATAGATCCAGTTAAATCTTATTTTAACTGGTATTTATTTGGTTTAATTCTCTTTCTCCTCATGATTATCTTCTGCAAAATAGATATTTAAGATAAGAAAATTAGCAGATTATTACACGAAAAATTTAGGAGTGTAATAAAAAGAATGTAAAATATGTGTACGATCACACCCCCACACCTATCTTTTGCTCGTCCTCGAGCAAAACAACAAAACTAAACCAAAGATTATTAGACCACTTCGCAGTTCACGCGATTGCACTGAGCATGTGCAACAATCCGTTAAGCCTCTAGGTTTCCCCTAGAGGATGAGTTTTATCTCGTGAGGGTTTTCAGTGGATTACACTCACAAAATCCATAAAGAAAGGAACAAAGTATTAATATTTTGAAAACACATTTTGAAAGAGAAAAATATTTGAAATATTATTATAAGAATTAAGAAATCTATAAGTTACAAGAAAATCAAACTTTTTATTCCTAAACTTAGTCTTTATTCAAAAACTTGTTATCAATCAAGGCAAAGAGTCAAACTGTATTTCTCATCTAGTCTATTATTTTACCTTAAGTTATATGCACCTTTGTGACCGCGAAATTTTGACTCGGAGTTCTTTAACTCTAACTCTTATGCCTTATTTTTTTAATTCTTGGTAATATTATTCCTTAGTTCTATTAGGCTTTCTAATCTGCCCATGCAACGAACCTTTAATCAGCGACTCCTAAACCAAACGGTCTTAGGGCACCGGGTGAGAAAACACCCCAAGGACTTAAGGACTCGAGCAAATAAGGCAAAACTAAAGATTTTATTATATAACCCGCTTTTAGGTATGAATACTTATACTTTATGAGGCACAAATACCCAACTTAATCAGAGAATTTTTGATATATTATATATATATATATATATATATATATATATATATATTCTTTTTTAAATGAGGCATAAGAATCTTTATTTTTTGAACCTAGAGTGTGTAAATGTATAAAGCATGCATATTTCATCAAGGTAAAAATCAACACTAAATTACTTTTTCAAATTTTCTTCCTAATCTTAGAAATCAAACAAATAATCTTATTTGACCAAGTATAAGAAATCCTAATATGATTCTCCTATACTTTAAAATTAACTTAATTTCTTACAAAAAATATGTCAAAATATTGCTCTCTTTTCAAAAAGTTTTTTTAAAGAAAGAAAAATGTTATTTTTTTATTTTAAATAAAAAGAAAACATATGTTATGTTAGAACTCTCCCCCACACCTATCTCAGCACTGTCCTCAATGTATGAATGAATGCATAGATGAATGAAAAAGAAGAAAAGGAAGTAAAATATTACCTTAAGGTGGTAGTTCCGGTGGTAGTCGGATTGGATCAAGCGTTGCTACCCAATCAAGATAATGTGGTGGTTCACAGAACCCACCTTTATTGACCTCTTTTCTATTTACATATTTACAGTCCCTAATATGAATAGGATCATGAAAGATCCTATCATGAAACTTATTCTCTTTATATGACTAGTCTTGAAAAATCATCACGGAGTCATCATGGTCTATACCTATGTCCAACAAAAGAACGTGACTTGGTGGAATGGTTGACTTGGGCTAAAGAATGACAGGTTCAGGAACCAATACTAACTAAAAAAAATAACTTTGGGTTCGAGAGTTACTTTTGGTTTAAGAGTTGAGTCCAAATCTAAGAATTTAAATTCATATTCTTTTTCCATCAATGGAATATGAATATCCAAAATTGGTGATTCAATTTCTAGATTTATGGATACGGGAATAAATGTTGGCTCGGGAATATGATCCAAATTGGGTAAGAATACCGAAGTCAACATAGATTCAAAGATGGGAACTAAAACACAAAGTTGGGGACCGGGTTCACATTCATAATCAAGTTCAATCTCATTAAAAATGAAAACTTGCCAATTTGTTAATGGGTTGATATTGATCAAGTTCAAGGTTTTATGGTGAAATTGAATCTTGGTCAAAGTCTTCAAGATACCATAATTCTTGATTTTCATCAACATGGCTAGAAGTGTTAGGAATAGTCAAAAATTAGGTAGGGAGAGTTTCTTTATACCTACGCATGTTTTCCAATTGACTAAGTCTTGCTTCTATCATAATGAGTGGATCACTTTGGAATTGAATCATGAATCTATACTCTTTTCTAAGTCGGTTGTTCTTCTTTTTGTAGGAATTGAAAAATAGAGTAAGGATCTTGGATTTGAAAATTTTTATGAGAATTCGAGTCTTCTAGAATTTAAATTTGTCACTCGAGCTCTTCTAAGGCTTCTATTCTTTTTTCCTAGTCAATTGATTCTTCTAATGGTTGTTCGGGAGAATGAGTATATGAAACTGGATGTTCGTAAGCTGGTTGACTATATGACTTGGGGGAGTTGTATCCCCACTGACTCTGTGAAGAGTGGCGATGATTGTTCCAATCTTGTTCATAGTATTGTGACTGGGGTATATATTGATTCGAAAAAGATCAATCTGGCACATTAGGTTTGTTAAAGTTATGATATGCCGGGTTGATAATATTCAAAAAAAATCGGGTGTAATATGGATTACCATTAAAATTGAAAAAATTATTATTAAAAGCCATATCACACAAGAAATGTCAAAAACAAACAAAGAAAAACAAACAAACAAATAAAAAGAAAAAAATCTAACCTAAGTTAGGATAGACCATAGACCTAGATGACTTCTAACTGGTTAGACTGTCTATCGGGGGTATATTGTCAAATCTGACCACAAGTTAATCGGCCAGGTAGGGGTAAGATTGGTGGGAGGTATCCGTGCTCAAAAGCAACGGGCCTAATTAAGCCAAACCACCAGCCTTCGGGGTTTTGCCCCTCAATCCCCAACCTTTGACAAGAGTCAAATTCTTCCCCCTTAGGTCAGTCTCTTATTGAGTCCGAGATGTTCCTAGGGCCAACGTCTACTCAATTTTAGTTAGACTCGGGTTAGTGAGTGAGGAGATTGTTTGTGGGCTAAGGGAGGGTAATAACTTTCCCGCCTTATCTTTTTTATAGGACAAGCCCTTAATTCAGTTTAGTGCAGTGTACAAGTAGATAGAAAAAGTAACACTCAAGCAATATTTCATACAAGAATGAACCTTATACTAAATGCTATGCACACATACCTTGACTCTAGTACTCTTCAATAGCAAATGGAAAAGGTAACGAAATAGACACGTGCATAAATGCAAAGCCTAAATCGTTTTTAGCATTTATAATCAATCTTTTACTGTTTGAATTAGAAATGTATGTACAGTGAGTCAAATAAGGAAATAAATAGCTACAAATATTTAAACTTTACAATTCAGCTAACCTGCAAAAGATATAGATTAGTAGTTCACTTAGATTGTCACAGAAATGCAGCAAATCTGAGGGCTTCTAGGCTCTGCATTCTTGAGCAGAGTCCAGGGCCACTTATATGTCCGCTGCAGCAAAAATTTTCTTGATATCTATCACTGCATACCAAGAACAAAGAAGAAAGTTAACCAAAAATATAAATTTAAAAAGAGAATTACTTGCCGTCCCTTCCCAGCAACGGCGCCAAAATTTGATTAAATTAGAACCTGCACACAAAAATATAGAATTTCAAAACTACAAAATAGATAGTACAAGGTACTAAATACTACCGCTATAGCGAATGGCTTTGCGGGTCGGGATCCATAAGAAAGGACTAGAGATGGAAGCTTTTAGTAAGTCTTCTTTTAACTTACTTGAAAATGTTAAAGTTCTTCTCTTTTTCTTTAAAAGAAAAAGAAAATAAAACTATGTTAATTTGTGAAGATGATAGATAGAAGGAGATGATGATTTTGAGAAAATAGAAAACTAAGTTAAAGAAAGAAATAAAGAGTGAATAAAAGAGTTGGGAGATGGTGGTGATCTAAACTAAAGATTAAAAGAAAGAAAAATAAAACTAAAGAACTTACCAACCTCTTCTGGTTGATGACTTACCTGGAATCCTTGTCAATGGTGTACCTTTGCTTGAAGGCGAGCGAAGCATGACAGATGAGATCTTCCCCATTCCCGATCTATACTACTAAATGAAGGTGCAAACTATATTACCATACAAATGGTTGTTCATCACCATAGGCCATCAACAACACTTACATGGGCGAGGCAACTTCAAAGTTTTTGGAGTCGTTTGGATTCACAAACACAGAAGAGAGAAGTAACAAAAATAATAGTAGAAAAGAAACTTCGATTGAATTTAATAACAATGAAAGAAAGGAAGAATACATACACCAGTGTCACTCTCAGTACAAGCGTCACTCTTGTTCTTCCATGAAACTCTTCTTCGATCTCAGTTACATAAAAAAACAAAAAATTACATTTAAAAGAGAAAGAAAAACCTAAGTTAAACCTATACAGAAATCTCTTCTATTCTCTGCTTGATCGCCCGTCTGCCTCTTATGTGTGGGGTATTTATAGCATATAAATGGATAAGAAAACGAGTCGAAAGATAGGGGAGCTGGTGATTTCTGAATTTGAATCCTCCCCTTATCTCCAAACATGATTTGATGTGGATATTCAATTCTAATCTGCAACTTGTTGGCATATTTATTGCTGAATATAACTTATCAAATGATAGAATTAGAAATAGTGATCAACATAAGAGTTGTAACCCTTTATGTCATATTTCTAGATCATCTTGAATCATCAGATTTGAGTTTTAGTAGCGAAAGTTATAATTCAAATACTAAAATGTATTCAGTCTGAATCCGAGTCAAAATTACTTCATCTTATCCGTTGATCTTTTCTCTATCCATTTATCCCTTTAGATTTTGAATTTAGACTCTATATTTGACGTTATCCTCGGTTGATCTTTAGCTAACCAAAATAGATTTATAAAAATCCGCATTTTATCAGTTTTCATTTAGTGTTATTTTTCTGATTTGCTCTGATCTTCAGCTGAACATTTGCCCCAATTCTTAATTTGTTCTGGATGTGGTGATATCCACATAAATCTTTAAGTTAATCGAATTGATTCACCCATATCTGATTTTAACTGGCTAGATCTGGGATCATCCTCAGCTAACCAAATAGATCCAGTTAAATCTTATTTTAACTGGTATTTATTTGGTTTAATCCTTTTTCTCTTCAAGATTATCTGCTGCAAAATAGACATTTAAGATAAGAAAATTAGCAAATTTATTATACGAAAAATATAGGAGTGTAATGAAAAGGATGCAAAATATGTGTCCGATCACACCCCCATACTTATTTTTTACTCGTTCTCGAGCAAAACACAAAACTAAACCAAAGATTATTAGACTACCTTCGTAGGTCACGCGATTGTACTGAACATGTGCAACAAGCCATTAAATCTCTAGGTTTTCCCTAGAGGACGAATTTTGTCTCGTGAGAGTTTTCAGTGGATTACACCCACAAAATCCATAAAGAAAGAGAAACAAAGTATTAGTATTTTGAAAAAACATTTTGAAAGAGAAAAATATTTGAATTATTATTGTAAGAATTAAGTAATCTATAAGTTATAGGAAAATCGAACTTTTCATTCCAAAACTTAGTCTTTATTTATAAACTTGTTATCAATCAAGACAAGGAGTCAAACTGTATTTCTCATCGAGTCTATTATTTTACCTTAAGTTATATGCACCTTTGTGACTGTGAAATTTTGACTCAGGGTTCTTTAACTCTAACTCTTATACCTTATTTTTTTAAATTTTTGGTGATATTATTTCTTAGTTCTATTAGGCTTTTTAATCTACCCATATAATGAGCCTTTAATCGGTGACTCTCAAATCAAACGATTTTAGGGCACCGGTGAGAAAACACCCCAAGAACTTAAGGACTCGAGCAAACAAGGTAAAACAAAGGATTTAATTATATTAACCGCTTTTAGGTGTGAATACTTATGCTTTATAAGACACAAATACCCAGCTTAATCAGAGAATTTTTGATATATTATATATATTTCTTTTTTTTAATAAGGTATAAGAATCTTTGTTTTTTGAACCCAAAGTGTGTAAGTGTATAAAGCATGCATATTTCATCAAGGTAAAATTCAAGACTAAATTACTTTTTCAAACTTTCTTCCTAACGCTAGAAATCAAAGAAATAATCTTATTTGACCAAGTATAAGAAATCTTATAATTGTCCTATTCCTTAAAATTAACTTAATTTCTTACAAAAAATATGTCAAAATATTGCTTTCTTTTCAAAAAGTTTTTCTAAAGAAAGAAAAATGTTAAATTTTTATTTTAAATAAAAAAACCTATGTTATGTTAGAACCCTCCCCCTCACTTATCTCATGCTTTGTCCTCAATGTATGAATGAATGCATAGATGCATGAAAAAGAAGAAGGGAAGGAAAATATTACCTTAAGGTGGTAGTTCCGGTGGTGGTCGGATTGGGTCAAGCGTTGCTACCCAATCAAGATAATGTGGTAGTTCATGAAACCCCCTTTATTGACCTCTTTTCTATTTACATATTTACAGTCCCAATATGAATAGAATTATGAAAGATCCTATCATGAAACTTATTCTCTTTACATGACCAGTCTTGAAAAATCATCACGGAGTCATCATGGTCTATACCTATGTCCAACAAAAGAATGTGACTTGGTGGAATGGTTGACTTGGGCTCAAGAATGATAGATTCAGGAACCAATACTAACTCAAAAAATCAACTTTGGGTTCGAGCGTCAGTTTAGTTAAGAGTTGAGTCCAAATCTAAGAATTGAAATTCACACACTTTTTCCATCAATGGAATGTGACCATCCAAAATTGGTGATTCAATTTTTAAATCTATGGGTACGGAAATAAATGTTGGCTCGGGAATATAGTCCAAATTATGTAAGAACACCGGAGCCAACATAGATTCGAAAATGGGAACTGAATCACAAAGTTAGAGATCGGGTTCACATTCATAATCAAGTTCAATCTCATTAAAATGAAAACTGGCCATTCGTCAATGGGTTATATTGGTCAAGTTCAAGATTTGTGGTGAAATTAAATCTTGGTCGTCTTCAAGATATCATGATTCTTGATTTTCATTAACATGGCTAGAAGTGTTGGGAATAGTCAAAAATTGGGTAGGGAGAGTTCCTTATTCCTACGCATGTTTCCAATCGACTAAGTGTTGCTTCTATCATATCGAGTGGACCACTTTGAAATTGAATTATAGATTCTATACTCTTTTCTAAGTATGTATGTTCTTCTTTTGTAGGACTTGAAAAATAGAGTAAAGATCTTGGATTTGAAAATTTTTATGGGATTTCGAGTCTTCTATATTTTGAATTCGTCGCTCGAGCTCTTGTAAGGCTTCCATTCTCTTTTCCCAGTTAATTGATTCTTCTAATGGTTATTCGGGGAAGGAGTATATGAAGCTGGATGTTGGTAAGGTTGTTGACTATATGACTCAGGGGAGTTGTATCCCCTCTAACTCTATGAAGAGGGGTGATGATTGTTCCAGTCTTGTTCATAGTATTGGAACTGGAGCATATATTGATTCAGATAAGACCAATCTGATACATTAGGTTGGTTAAAGTTATGATATGCTAGGTTGGTAATATCCAAAAAAGAGGTTGGGGTGTAATATAAATTACCATTAAAATTGAAAAATTGTTGTTATAAGGCATATCACACAAGAAATATCAAAAACAAACAAACAAATAAAAAGATAAAAATCTAATCTAAGTTAGGGTAGACCTTAGCCTAGATGACTTCTAACTGGTTAGACTGTCCATGAGAGGTATATTATCGAATCTGACCACAAGTTAATCGGCCAGGTACGAGTAAAATTGGTGGGAGGTATCATACTTAAAAGCAACGGGCCTAATTAAGCTAAATCACCAGCCTTCGGAGTTTCACCCCTCAATCTTTAACTTTTGACCGATTTGGCAAGAGTCAAATTCTAATCAACTTTCCCCTTAGGTCAGTCTCTTATTGAGTCTGAGATGTCCCTAGGGCCAACGTTTACTCAGTTTTAGTTAGGCTTGGGTTAATGAGTGAGGAGATTGTTTGTGGGCTAAGAAAGGGTAATGACTTTCCTACCTTATCTTGTTTATAGGACAATCCCTTAATCCAGTTTAGTGCAGTGTACAAGTAGATAGAAAAAGTAACACTCAAGCAATATTTCATACAAGAATGAACCTTATACTAAATGCTATGCATACATATCTTGGCTCTAGCACTCTTCAACAGCAAATGAAAAATGTAACGAAATAGACACGTGCCTAAATGCAAAGCCTAAACCGATTTTAGCATTTACAATCAACCTTTTACTGTTTGAATTAGAAATGTATGTACAGTGAGTCAAACACGGAAATAAATAACTACAGATATTTAAACCTTACAATTCAGCCAACCTGCAAAAAAATACAGATCAGTAGTTCACTCAGATTGCTACGAGAATGCAGCAAATCTGAGGGCTTATGGCTCTGCATTCTTGAGCAGAGTCCAGGGCCATTTATATGTCCACTGCAGTAAAAATTCCTTGATATCTATCATTGCATACCAAGAACAAAGAAGAAAGTTAACCAAAATATAAATTTAAAAAGAGAATTACTTACCGTCCCTCCCCGATAACGGCGCTAAAATTTGATTAAGATGGAACCTGCACACAAAAATACAGAATTTTAGAACTATAAAATAGATAGTACAAGGTACTCAATACTACCGCTATAGCGAGTGGCTATGCGGGTCGTGATCCACAAGGAGGGACTATGTTACTTTTAGTAAGTCTTCTTTTAAGTTGCTTGAAAATGGTTAAAGTTCTTCTCTTGTTCTTTAAAGAAAAAGAAAATAAAACTATGTTAATTTGTGAAGATGATAGATAGAAGGAGATGATGATTTTGAGAAAATAGAAAACTAAGTTAAAGAAAGAAATAAAAGAGTGAATAAAAGAGTTAGGAGATGATGGTGATCTAAACTAAAGATTAAAAGAAAGAAAAATAAAACTAAAGAACTTACCTACCTCTTCTGGTTGATGACTTACCCAGAATCCTTATCAACGGTGTACCTTTACTTGAAGGCGAGCGAAGCATGACAGATGAGATCTTCCCCATTCCCGATCTATACTACTAAATGAAGGTACAAGCTATATTACCATAGAAATGGTTGTTCATCATCATAGGTCATCAACGGCACTTACAAGGCGAGGCAACTTTAAATTTTTGGAGTTATTTGGATTCACAAACACAGAAGAGAGAAGTAACAAAAACAAGAGTAGAAAAGAAACTTCGATTGAATTTAATAACAATGATAGAAAGGAAGAATACTTACACCGGTGTCACTCTCAGTACAAGCATTACTCTTGTTCTCCTATCAAACTTTTCTTCGATCTCAGTTATATAAAAAAAAAATTTACATTTAAAAGAGAAAGAAAACCTAAGTTAAGCCTATACAAAAATCTCTTCTATTCTCTGCTTGATCACCCTCTGCCTCTGATGTGTGGGGTATTTATAGCATAGAAATGGATAAGGAAACGATTCAAAGATAAGAGGAGCTGGTTAATTCTGAATTTGAATTCTCCCCTTATCTCCAAACTTAATTTGATGTGGATATTCAATTCTGATCTGCAACTTGTTGGCATGTTGATTGTTGAATATAACTTATCAAATGATAGAATTAGAAATAGTGATCAACATAAGAGTTGTAGATCTTTAAGTTTTCTTTCTAGATCAGCTTAATCATTAGGTTATAGTTTCGATAACGAAAGTTATGATTCAAATACTAAAATATATCCAGTCTGAATTCGAGTCAAATTGCTTCATCTTATCTGTTGATCTTCTCTCTATCCATTTATCCCTTTAGATTTTGAATTTAGACTCTGTATTTGACGTTATCCTCTGTTGATCTTTAGCTAACCAAAATGAATTTATAAAAATCTAAATTTTACCCGTTTTCATTTAGTGTTATCTTTCTAATTGCTCTGATCTTCAGCTAAACATTTGTCCCAATTCTTGATTTGTTCTGGATGTGGTGATATCCTCATAGATCTTTAAGTTAAACGAATTAATTTATCAAAATCTGATTTCTAACTGACAAAATCTGCGATCATCCTTAGCTAACCAAATATATTCAGTTAAATCTTATTTTAATTGGTATTTATTTGATTTAGTCCTCTTTCTCTTCATAATTATCCTCTGCAAAATAGAGATTTAAGACAAGAAAATTAGCAGATTTATTACACAAAAAATGTAGGAATGTAATGAAAAGAATACAAACTATGTGTATGATCTCTTGTACACGTCTTGTGCACGTCGATCGACTACTCGGTCGACCGGCTCAGCCTTCAGTCGACCGATCGGTCGACCGCAAGTAGCCTAAAAATAGTTTTAACAACTTTTTAAAATACATCTTAAATTTCATAAAATCTCCATAAAATTTATAAAAATAAGTTCATTGAAATACTTTGAAGTAAAAATATGTGTGATAAAAAATCAACACATATTACAAACATGTGAACTATTTTTAAGGCATAGAATTTAAAGCTTAAAACAAAACCGTATTTTTAAAAATCAAACTTTTGTGTGTGTATATGTATGAATAAGATTGAGCAATCCATAACTAATCTATCATTTACATTTTATCCTAAAATAAAATCTTAACACTTACAAACATGACACAAGTCTTTTTAAAAATCTTCTCTTGAAAATCTTGTTCTCCATTTTGACTTGGTCCAAACTTGATCCATGAGCTAGACTCCCCTTTGAGTGCTTAATGCAATTTTGTCGCGCGAGCTCTTGAATCAACACGTGCTAGCTTCAAAACTTGACTTCAAATCTTTTTTGAAGTTAAACACCTACTAAGATCTTGATTGAAAATCTGAAACTAAATGAGTACAAGATCATCAGGTGGACATGCATCATCTCAACATCAAACCGGATGCTAAGCCGGTCAAACAATAGCAGCTACGCTTTCGACCTGATATTATGGAGGCAATCGAAGCAAGGTCCAGAAACTCATCAAATGTGGCTTTATTCAAAAGGAACAACACTCAGACTGGGTTGCTAATGTTGTACCCGTCCTTAAAAACAATGAAAAGATTCGAGTCTGTATTGACTTTCGTGATCTTAATATAGCTTGTCCTAAAAGCGAATTTCTGTTACCCATCACGGATGTCATGATTGGCAACACGTGTGGTTTCAAAAGGATATCCTTTATGGATGGCTTTTTAGGGTACAACTAAATCAAGATGTACCTGGATGATGAAAAGCATACACCATTCCGAACACCATTGGGTGTGTTTTGCTATACAGTTATGCCGTTTGGTTTAAAGAATGCGGGTGTCACCTACCAACGTGCGATGAGTATGATCTTTCGTGATTACCAGCAAAGACAATGGAGTGTTATGTTGACGACATTCTAATAAAAAGTCGCGACAAGAATAACCATATCCATGACTTGAGAACGATGTTTGATCTCATGCGGGCTCACCAGCTAAAGATGAAGCCGACAAAGTATTTCTTGGGAGTTTCAAGTGGCAAGTTCCTGGGATTCATTGTCACATTCAATAGAATTCATCTTGATCTCGATAAGATCAAAGCCATCCAAGATATGCAACCTCCAAAGAATCTCAAAGAACTCAGAGGCCTTCAAGGCAGGTTGGCTTACATCCATAGGTTCGTTGTAAACCTGTCGGGTCGCTGTCAACCATTTACACGACTAATGAGAAAGGCGTATGTTTTTCTGGAATGACGCTTGTCAAAAAGTTTTTGAGGATATTGAAGAATACCTCACTAAGCCTCTGGTCCTGGCATCTCCTGTTTTGAGAAAATCATTCTTACTTTATGTAAGAGTTATGGACCATTCTTTAGGTGCTCTGCTCGCACAGAAGTATGATGAAGTGCCGAGTAAGCCATCTATTATCTCCGTAGAACCTTGATTGGGGCTGAAAGTTGCTACAACTCAGTCAAGAAGGAGTGCCTTGCTATTATCTTTGCCATCCAGAAGATGCGGCATTACTTGGTCGGGCAGACTATTCGTGTCATTTCAAAAGTCAATCCTCTTCGAATTCTGATGACAAAGCCGAGTTTCTTGAACTTCAGGTTGGCTAATTGGGTCATACTACTATCCCAATATGATATGACCTTCGTACCCCAGAAGGCCATCAAGGGTCAAGCCCTCGCAGACTCTTAGCAGCTCTTCCTCTTCCAGAATCTTCAAAGTTACATGAAGATATTCCGGACGAAGTTATCGAAGCCAACATGACTTCAAGCAATGATGTATGGCAGTTGTTCTTTGATGGTGCATCAAGAACCGGACCAAAAGACATGATTATCGCCAGAATGGGGGTAGTATTTATCTCACCCGAGAATCACGTCCTTCCTCGTGCGTTCTCGCTAACAGAATCGTGTTCCAACAATGTAGTCAAATACAATGCTTTCCTCATTGGCCTCCAACTCGCTCAACAAATGGGGGTACAATACCCGAAAGCTTATGGTGATTCCAAGTTGATCATCAACCAAGTCAAGGGTGAATATGAGGTCTGTCATGAAGACCTCATACTTTATCACCATGCAGTCATTTAGTTGGCTAATACATCTGAAGGCTTTTACATCAGTCATGTATCCCGCATCCAAAATATAAAGCCAAATACTCTAGTGGTGCTAGCAGCTATACTGACTTTACCTGCTGATATCGAATACCATCTCACGGTAGCCACCTGTCATCTCTTCTGTTCGAAGTACGTTGTGTCGATGTTCAAACTCTGAATATGTATGTAAAAATTACTTTGCTCCTTTGAACTACCATTTGTAGCAAAAGCTATAACGGTCATATCTGCAGGGAGGGCTTGCGATGGAAGCTTTCACAGTTCTTTATATTTTAGTTATTGGGAAGAAAACAAAGGTTCTTCTTTGTTCAAGAATTTCAAAACAAAGTGAGAAGGAAATGATGAATCTTGTGGTGCTAAGAAAAGAGAAATGGAAGCAAGGAAAAACGGCGAATTTGAAAAAGTAAAAGAGAAGATTGATCTTTTAAGAAAAAGAAAGTTTTAGAAAAAAGTTATAATCCGATGGAAAAAAACCATAACTAACTAACACTCTACACTACTAACTTACTAATCTCTTTGGGTGACTTGTGCCTCATGTAGATTCATTGGCAATTGTTCATCTTGCTTTGTCAAGTCAATAAGTTATCCCAAATTGTGGAGATGTTCTCAGCTTAGCTTGGTTAGGTGGCCTCCTTGGATCATCGGCTCCTAATAGATTCACAAGAATGGAACTAAGAAATTCACAATTTAGATATGCTTAACAAGAATGTAAGGTTCATTAGATCATCAAAGCCATAGTTAACTAGCATGAAATAAGAAGTTAGTACAATAAGTGTTAGCATACTAAAGTGATCACATCATCATGTTCCATCAAGGCTCTTGTTAAAGAAACAAGGCTCTAAATGAGGCACACATGAATCATATGGAGGGGATAACAAAATCTTCACTAAAATTAGAAACAATACTCATCTTCATTGGGAATTAAGAGACTTGTTAGATACAAGACTAGAAATATAAACATCCAATGAGTCATATGAGTTAGCATCACCCAAGAGTTAGTAGTTAGTAGTGTTAGAAGTTAGTTAGTCATGTTAGGAGATTAGTTATCCATGAAAAAGAAAATCAATGAAGAAGACATATTAAAATAAAGTGCAAGGAAATAAAGAGCTTGAAAGTAAATGGCAAGAAATTAAAAGTGCAAGAAAATTAGAGGAAGGAGAATATGAGCTTTGTATTTGAATGTCACTCTTCAACTACAGAGGCCTCTCTCTCTCTCTCTCTCTCTCTCTCTCTCTCTCTCTCTCTCTCTCTTTTCTAGATCTAAAAGAGAAATGAAAAATACAAAAGAGAACTAAAGAGAAAACAAAAGAAATCCTAAAACTCTCTCCTATAATGATGGCTATCCTCCCTTCCCATTCTGCAGAGGACCTGGGGGTCTTTATATAGGCACCAGGAGCTAATCGCTACCAATCGTAGCTGTAGGATCAATCGCTCCATCAGCGACCATAGATTTTCCGTGGAAACACGGTCAAAGCCGCGTTTCCGTAGCAGAATCTAGGCCGTGGCGCCAGCGATCGCTCTGACATTCTGTTACTACCCAGATGCCCTACTGGAGCTTCTAGAATCATGAGAATATTCCCTGGTTCGTTGCAGGTATGGGCTTCTTTGATTTGAGCTTTTTTAATCTCCTTTAAATCCTTGAATAATCTTGGATTTAGGCCTTCTTTATTAAAGAGTGAACCTGAAAAATAATAGAGATAACCATTAAAAAGCATATTTTTATTAATAAAATGCATGGCAATGTGATATAAAATGATGCATAATGAAACACTAATCACACCCCTCATACCTAGCTTTTACTCGTCCTCGAGTAAAATAAGCAAAGAAAAGAAAAAAAATCCTAACTACATTATTATACAACTTTCGTAGGTGGCACGATTACACTGAGTATGTGCAACAAGCCGTTAAATCTCTATGTTACCCTAGAGGAGGTGTGTTGTCTCCTGAGGGTTTTCAGTGGATTGCACCCACAAAATCTAAAGAAAAAGAAAAATGTTAGTGATTTTTTTCAAAAATAAGAAAGAAATAAAGTTTATGATCCATTTTCACAAGAATTTAGGTGATCTTTCAGTTTTAGGTTACCCCAAACTTTTCCTTCTTATTATAAGTCTCCATTTGAAGTTTTGTCTTCAACTTAGGTTAAGTTTCAAAAATAGAAAGAGCACCAGATTTTGTATCAAGCCTAACATATATACATTTATATGTATGAGGAATTGTTCTTAGACTATGGTATATTTATTTATATTTTATTATCATTTTTTATTATTATTTTATTATTATATATATTTTACAGTTATTTATTTCCTTAGCTTCATTAGGCTTTCTAATTTACCTATGTGGCGAGCCTTTTACCGATGACTCTCAGACCAGACGGTCATAGGGCACCAGATTAGAAAACATCCTAAGATTCAAGAACTTGAGTATACTAAGCCACGAATGTTTAAGGACTCACCTACCTTTAGGCGTGACTGATAATGCTTCTTAAGGCATAACTAACCAGTTTAATTGGTGATCAAGTGTTTATTCGTTTCTAACAATTTTTTTCCTTTTCACTTTTTTTCTTATTATTTTTTATTTTATATATAAATAAAGGTACTAAGTTTTGATTAATCCTTCAACATGTAAATGTATATAATGCTTAGGAAAATTCAAAATCTAATTATCTTTCTATTCTTTTCTTTCTTAACCTAAAGGTCCAACAATTCTTCTTATATTAACTTATATCAAGAAATCCTAGTTTAGAGTTTTCCTAATTCTTAAAATCACGTCAATTCTTTAAAAATGGATCACAAATTATATATATATATATATTTATAAGAAAATCAAAATCTAAGAAAATCCTAAAAAATCAAAATCTAAGTTAGTTCTAAAAATTTAAAATCCTAAGAAAAAAATCAAAAATTCTAGAAAAAATGAAAAATCTATGTTAGTATCCACCCCCCATACCTATCTTATGCATTGTCCCCAATGTATGCAAATAAAATACATGCATGAAATAAGGTAATGAAAAGATATCACCCCCTCCTACGGCTCAGACCAGCTGTGGTGCTTGGACAGGCTGACTGCGACCTCCGCAAACCCTCCTCTATACAGTCCAGACGAGTGGTCTGCTCCTCCATCTGTTTCCTCAGGCTAATTTGCCCTTTAAATTTTTCTTCATGCCTTTCCATAAGGAAGACATGAAAGCTCTAGAATCAGTGGGTGGGGTCCTGCTGCCTAAAAGTAGGCTCATTATCCTCCTCCAAAAGTTCCTCAGAAGAGGACTCTGCTTGGACATCTTCGGGTTGGAAACTAGGGTCTAAACAGCATGGAGACAACTATTATATGCACTCGTTGCCCATTCTGGTGCAACAAAAACTCTATCATATGAATCACAGACATTGTCTAGTATAAAATTCTTACACAGACGAGTCACTAATACAGGATGTGAATATTTGGCACACCTTGTTCATGTGGAGTTGGTGATGAGACAGTTAAAGATGATAGTATTTATACAAACTGTGTGCTGCCTGGTCATTAGATCGTAGATAATCTGCAGCACTGGCTTATTGAAAGAGGTGGTGTGATCGAGGTCAAGGATGTTGCGTTGGATCCAGCGTCCAACGCAATGTATGTTCCGAAAAGTGGTACTAGCTTTGATCCCTCTGTCTTGTTCAGTGCAGCGAGCCCCCATGATGGTCATGTACTCAATCAAAGGAAGGGGTCGCTATGGTGTGGGTTACTAGGGACTTGCGTGTAGTCCTTTAACATGTCAATGGAGACAATGATATCCCCAGTCGCTAGATGTACAGTGAATTGATGGGTCTCAAGATCAATTGTGGCTTGGTCAAGATTAGCATAAAATAGCTTAACAAGCTCTAGGCAATAGTAGGCTTCATATTCAGAATTATCATACACCAAAGTATACCAATTCCATTCTCTAATCCTATCACGAAATACATGGCCATATCCATTAACATCACTAAGGAGCCTAGAAAATCTTTCTCAGCAAATATAGTGGGTGCCATGAATTAAAATTCAGAGAATGATTGTTACACATATTTGCATTTTATACCACCTTTATACCTTGCATATTGTATATTAAATGTGATTTTTACCCCTATTTTCTCTAATTTTGCAGATCCACACTTTAAAGAGAAGAAGTCATTAATCACCTTAATTAGTGATAATTAAGGGGGTTAATTCAAAAATAGCCAAAAGATCAAATCAGATCTCACCAAGATCCGCGCGCCAATTGGAGAATCCAAGTAGTCCACGTGGCTAACTACCCAACTACCAGATCTCACCAGAAAGATCCGGCTCAACGGCCAGGATCTAGCGGCAAATCCGCGGCAATCCTAGGGCTGTTGAGCCTCGGATTTTGTGCCAACGGTTATGGCTCCAGAAACTTCTCAGATTTGCCTATAAATAGGTGGCCAGAGGTCTGCGCGAGATCCAGTGAAGAGAGAGAGAAAATTAGGGATTTGTTGTAATTTTTGTTCTAGGTTTTTAGTTCTCTTCTCCTTCCTCCTTGAGTTCTAGCCAAATTGAGAGAGAGATTTCAGTTTGAGAGCTTGTAATCAAGAGAGTGACACTCTTGAATCAAGGATTCATCAATGGATCTTTCATCTTCTCTTTACAAGACTTGAGTATGCTTTCTTTTCATATGCTTTAATTTCTTGCATTTAATTCTAGTTCTAGTTTAATTGCTTAGATCTTTGCTTTCTATGGAGAATTATAGCTCTGTTGTTAGTTTAATGGAAGGCTAAGTTCTTGTTGCATGGCTAGCTAAGACTCACCTAGTTACTACTATCTCTTGGTTGATTGTCTACTTCAATTCTTGCATAATTCTATGTTTCTAGTGAAGTCCAATGAAGTATAGTTGTATCCTTTGGTAATGGCTTGTTAGATCTCCATATGAATTATGTGCCTCTTATAAGAGCTTTTGATGGAATATAAGGATGGATTACCATGGATGTGTCACTTGTGTAGCAAGATCAACTCATGCACTTCAAGCTAACTTTGTAGTTAAGCTTTGAATGTCCAAAAGAGTTTTGATTCTTCTAACCTTAGCACTAATTGAGTACCAAGCCTATAATTCCTCAATGAACATCCATTAAGAGAGCCTTATATTCAAGATGAGGCTTCAAGCTAACTAACTAAAAAGGAACACTAGTCTTCAAGAAAGAAAACTACACTTGAACATGCAAGCTATCTTCAATTGTCTATGATTCAATATGAGGCAATCTTGCAATCAACATAGAGTTAGTATTTTAGCAATGAGGTGTAGTTAGGCTAGCCATGCATCTTTCTATCAAAAGAGTTTACACACTTTCTTCTAGCATTCTTTTCTTTACATCACATTTCATTCTTTCACATCACACTTAATTCTTTTACTTTCTTTTTCCACAATACACCATTTCACCATGTCTTTTACATTTCTTGAAATTGTGTAATTAACAAAGAAGAAATCTCGTTTCTTTTTCTCACTAGTATCGTAACGCTTCTACGCTAGCTCTCCTTGTGGTTCGACTTGGTATAGCTATATGCTATAGCGAAGATTGGACAAGGTATATCAATTACATATTTGAAGTGAACAAGAACCAAAGGTGAACTCTAAACCTTATCTTTAATACCTAATTCTTGTGCAAGAACTTCACATACCTTGTTTTTTTCTCAATCAATTTTTGGCGCCGTTGCCGGGGAGAGCAACGGTATTTTTTTTAAAAAAATGAGAAACTAAACGATATATCTTCTCTGTTGCAGGTACAGTTTGAAGATACAGGAAATATTGCACAGCAGAAACACATAAGTGGACCTGGGCCTCTGCTCTCGAAAGCAGAGACCAGGATCCCTCCAAAGTGCCGCGATTTCTAGGCTTTTGCCGTGGAAACGCGACACAGAGGAGTTCACTACTAATCAGTTTTCTGCAGGGCTTTGCTCTCTGAAAAATACAGCTGCCTATATACCTGAAATCTTGTATTCTTCACCTGATATTTGCTAATCAACAGTAAAACATTGGTTGTAATTGTGAAAAAAATTGTTTAGACATTTGCATACTAGGCACGTGTCTTTCAATTACTTTAAATTTACTGTTGAGAGTGCGGGGGACAAGGTACGTAAAGCATTGCATATAGACTAGGACTCACTCTTGGTTTGATTTAATTCCGCTTTGGGTGATCCTTGTTTGTTTACATCGTACACTTGCACTAATTGATTTTAAGGGCAAATCCCATAAAGAAGATAAGGTGGGGATTTTATCACCCCTTCCTTAGCCCACAAACCGTTCTCCCCACGCATTCACAATCCTAAGCTTCTAATTAAAAATTGCTAGACGCTGGCCCTAGGGACATCCGGACTCATTTAGGAGATTTTCCTAAGGGGAAAAGTGTTGGAAAGTGACTTCTGTAAAATCGGTGTCTAGGAAAGGGGTTGAGGGCCGAAAGCCCGAAGGTTGCTGGTTACTTAATTAAGGAACGTCTTCGGACGGAAAACCTCCCACCAACCTTACCCTTCCCTGGCTGATTTGCTTATAGTCAGAGTCTACACTGAACCTCCTGTGGATAGTCTATTTAGGAGTCACCTAGGACCAGAAACCCTAGAAAGCTTGGATTGATTTTTCTTTTTCGTGATTGTTATTTTTCATTTTCCGCTTGTTTGAAAGGTGCACGTTGATTGTGTATTTGTATGCGAGAGTGGTATAGGGAACCAAATTCTGCGAGGCTTGTGAGAGTATCTACACTGCCACATACACCACCACTCGACACAATCATGACTGCCAACGTGTCGCTGCAGGACAAGTTCTATCCTATTCGCACATCACTGCCATCTTGTATTCTCCTCCCGAACACAAATGGACATAATTTTGAGTTGAAACCTCAGTTCATAAACACACTTCCACGATTCCATGGCCTTGAATCTGAGGATGCGTACTTCTTCATCCGAGAGTTTGAAGAAGTATGCCTTATGATGAGGATTTCCCAGCTTACCGATGATGCTGTCAGACTTAGATTCATCCCCTTTGCACTTAAGGATATCGCTAAGAAGTGGCTGTACAATCTGCCCGTCAGCTCAATTTCTTCTTGGGATGACTTTGTTAAGGTCTTTCTGAAAAAATTCTATCCTATCCATAAGACAGCTCTCATGCGCAAAAATATAATGCAATTCAAACAAGAAGCGAATGAACCGTTTTGGAAGTATTTTGAGCGCTTCAAAGACCTAGTCGCCCTGTGTCCCCATCACGGTATTGAAAAGTGGCGCCAGTGCCAGATTATATACGATGGGCTTGATTATCAGACCAAAACGCTCCTTGAGACTATGTGTCAAGGAGAATTTCTTAAAAAGGATGAAGACCAGGGTTGGGATCTTTTTGAGGCCTTGGCTGAGAAAACTATCCAATGGGAGTCATGCTCTGAGAAACCTACACCCACAACTTCCAGAACCGGTTTACACTCTATAGGATCCTCGATAGCTGCAGAAGCTAAAATCACACAGTTGATGAAGAGGATCGAATTGCTAGAATCCAGGGAAAATTCTGTAGTTAGTCAGGTCAACCCGTCACCAGTGGCCAGCCCATCACCTGTGGCCAGCCATTTACCTATCCACCTGGGTTGTACCTATTGCAATGATCTGAATCATGTGTTGGAAGAGTGTCCAGTGTACTATTCTCAAAATTTTCAGGAGAGTACAAATGCAGCATTACCAGACCTACTTATAATCCTTACTCCAAAACTTATAATTCAGGATGGCGCAACCATCCTAATTTTTCTTGGAGTCAGTCTGGTCCTGAGCAGCCGAGACAACCATTCCCACATCAACAATACCCTGCTCAGGCACATCCACCCACTTACCATCAGAACCCACCAAATTTCAATTCATATCAGAGTCCACCCAGATTCCAATCATATCAAAATTCTGTGCCATATCAAGCTAATTTTCAACCCCAATATCAACAACAACATCATCCACCACCCAATCCTTCAGATAAGAAAATTTCAGAATTGGAGAAAATGATAGAGACTTTGTCTAAGACCCAAGCCGCAATGATGAATAATCAGCAGCAGGACATGAATAAGTTGCAAATCCAAATAGGACAGTTGGCTAACTCTCTCACTGAAAGACAAAAAGGAATGCTGCCTAGCCAACCTGTGCCTAATCCTAAAGCCCATTTTCCTCTGCATGAAGTTGAAGACTTGGGACCCAGCCAAAGCCAATGCCAAGCCATTCACATTCTTAGGTCTGGAAAACATGTAGACAACAAGGTCTCAAATCAGTCTCCAAAATTTGTTCCAAAATCTGTGTCAAAACCATCAGCTTCTGTCCCAGTTCAACCTGTGCATAATAGTCCTTCATCAAGCTCACAACCATCCACGTCCCAGTCAAAAGGAAAAGAGAAAGTTGATGAGCAAACTTATAAGCCTGTTGTCCCATTCCCGAATAGGCTTACAAATCATAAGAATAATGCTCACATGGAGAAGATCAGAGAGATATTTAACCAAGTGCAAATCAATGTCCCTCTCTTAGATGCTATTCAGCAAGTCCCATCGTACGCCAAGTTTCTGAAAGAGATGTGTACCAAAAAGAGAAAAGCAAATGTCCCTAAGAAAGTCTTTTTGGCTTCCAACCTGAGTGAATTGCTCAATGGTCCAATCCCTGTGAAGTACAAAGATCCAGGGAGCCCAACCATTTCTTGTATCATAGGGCAGACCACTGTAAATAGGGCTTTGTTAGACTTGGGCGCAAGCATCAATCTTCTTCCCTTTTCCGTATACCAGCAGTTAGGGTTAGGCAATCTTCGTCCAACCCAGATGACCATACAGTTGGCTGACCGCTCTGTAAAGATTCCCAAGGGGGAAATTACAGATGTTTTGATACGGGTCGGAGAATTCATTTACCTCGTGGACTTTGTCGTTCTTGAGACACAACCCGTACACAATCACAGAGCACAGACACCTGTCATTCTAGGACGTCCTTTCTTAGCCACCGCAAATGCGATCATCAACTGCCGAAATGGATCAATGCGGCTGACGTTCGGAGATATGACGAAGGAGGTGAATGTCTTCCATCTGGGGAAGCAGCCAAGGGATGTGGAGAATGACTCTTTTGATGTGAATTTAATAGAAGGATTAACCAGCGAACACGTGGAGGAGGTGGAATATGAATCTGAGGAGGAATTTGAGTTAGAATCTGACGACCTAACTCTTGACCAGATTGTTGGATCAGATACTAAAAGGACTACGAATTCCACCCCTATTCTTCCCTTGCACCATGAGCAACATGTTATAGATCCTGTTCCTTCTGTTGAGCTTAAGGTTTTACCTGGTCATCTCAAGTACAAGTACTTGGATGAAAAAGAATCCTTTCCGGTAATAATTGCATCCACTCTTACGGAACAACAAGAAGAGGACCTTTTGAATGTGCTAAGGGAAAATAGAGAAGCCATAGGTTGGACCATGGCTGATATTAAGGGAATTAGTCCTACTATTGTTCAACACAGGATTCACTTAACGGAAGATGCCAAGCCCAAACGAGACCCACAGCGTCGACTAAACCCTATTATGCAAGAAGCTGTTAAATCTGAGATAATGAAACTATTAGACAATGGGATTATCTATCCCATCTCTGATAGTCAATGGGTTAGTCCTGTTCACGCTGTGCCGAAGAAAGCTGGCTTTACAGTTGTAGAAAATGAGAATAAAGAATTGATACAAACACGTCTTCCAACGAAGATTCGAGTTTGTATTGATTACAGGAAACTGAATAGTGCCACACGTAAGGACCACTTCCCACTTCCGTTTATTGATCAGATGCTGGAGAGATTGGCGGGACATGAGTATTATTGTTTCCTGGATGGATATTCAGGATATAATCAGATCCCAATTGCTCCCGAAGACCAAGAAAAGACTACCTTCACCTGTCCCTTCGGAACGTTTGCATACCGTAGGATGCCCTTCGGTCTTTGCAATGCTCCAGCAATGTTTCAACGTTGCATGTTGAGCCTGTTCTCGGACATGGTGGAGAAATTTTTAGAAATTTTTATGGATGATTTTTCAATCTATGGGGATACATTTGAGCAGTGCTTGTACCATCTGAAGCTTGTTTTACAACGATGCATGGAAAAGAATTTGACACTTAATTGGGAAAAGTGTCATTTCATGGTCAAGCATGGTATTGTACTTGGGCACAAGATATCCAGCATAGGAATCGAGGTAGACAAGTCTAAGGTGGAGGTTATCACCAAGCTCACTGAACCACAATGTTTAAAGGACATTAGATCTTTCTTAGGGCATGCTGGTTTCTATAGGAGATTCATTCAAGGGTTTAGCAATATTGCTAGACCTTTGACAAATCTCCTAGGAAAAGATGTACCCTATATTTTTGATGAAGAATGTCGAAAGTCGTGGAAAGAGCTTAAGGATAGACTTGTCTCTGCGTCGATCATCTCTGCACCAGACTGGACCAAACCGTTTGAGATCATGTGTGACGCCTCTGACTTTGCTATAGGCGCTGTTTTAGGACAGCGTATTGATAGTAGGCAGCACGTGATCTATTATGCTAGCAGAACGCTAAACGATGCCCAACTCAATTACACGACCACTGAAAAGGAATTTTTAGCGGTTGTTTTTGCATTGGAGAAATTTCGACAATATCTGCTAGGGTCCAGGACCATAATTTTTACTGATCACTCCGCCCTGAGGTACTTGATGCAAAAGAAGGACGCTAAGGCAAGATTGATTCGATGGATCCTTCTTTTGCAAGAGTTTGACTTGGAGATAAAAGATAAAAAGGGCATTGAGAACGTGGTTGCGGATCATTTGTCAAGAATCCCGAACGCACCTCATGAGAAAATACCGATTAACGATGACTTTCCTGACGAGCACATCTTTGTGATAAGTGGAGAGCCCTGGTATGCGGATATTGTGAACTACCTTGCTACCAGGCAAATTCCTTCCCATTGGTCAGGACAAGAAAAACACCGTTTTCTGAGACAAATGCGGTTCTTCTTTGGGATGAGCCGTATTTATTTAAATACTGTCCTGACCAAATTATTCGTAGATGCCTTCCGGAGGATGAATACCAGAGCGTTTTGACATTCTGTCACAAGTTAGCTTGCGGTGGACACTTTGGTCCACGGAAAACTGCAGAAAAAGTACTTCAGAGTGGATTCTACTGGCCCACTCTCTTTAAGGATGCCTATGCCTTTTGCAAGCTTTGTGATAGATGTCAAATGACGGGTCGTATTACTCAAAGAGATATGATGCCCCTCACACCCATCTTGGAAGTCGAAATTTTCGACCTATGGGGCATTGATTTTATGGGACCCTTTCCTCTGTCTTACGGTCACCAGTACATTTTGGTAGCCGTAGATTATGTTTCTAAGTGGGCTGAAGCGATTCCTACACGGACTAATGACAACCAAGTTGTCATAAAATTTTTAAGAGAGTACATCATTTCGCGCTTCGGAGCCCCCCGTGCGATACTGAGCGATAATGGGAGTCATTTCTGCAATAGGGCTTTTGAAGCCTTGATGCGAAAATACTCAATTACTCATAAATTATCCACGGCTTATCATCCTCAAACCAATGGGCAAGTTGAGGTCACAAACAGACAGATAAAACTCATTCTGGAGAAGACTGTAGGACAGAATCGTAAGGATTGGTCCGTCAAACTGACTGATGCCTTATGGGCATACAGGACCGGCTACAAGACTGTCCTCGGTATGTCTCCATACCGAGTTATATTTGGAAAGCCATGTCACTTGCCCGTTGAGTTAGAACACCGTGCACTATGGGCTTTAAAGCAACTGAATCTAGCTTTGGACAAAGCCGGTGTTCTCAGGAAGTTGCAGCTATCCGAGCTTGAAGAGCTACGAAATGAAGTATACGATAACGCTCGGATCACGAAGCACAGGACCAAGCTTTTTCACGACAAGTCCATTCACAGGAAGATTTTTGTTGTCGGACAAGAGGTTCTGCTCTATAATTCTCGACTCCACCTCTTCCCTGGTAAACTGCGTACCAGGTGGTCAGGACCGTTCATTGTTCAAACTGTCTTTTCCCATGGAGCTATAGAGATTCTTGACCCAACTAATGGTAACACATTTACTGTAAACGGACAACGCTTAAAGCCATTTTTTACCACGGATTCATTGTCACACGACGTTCACGAATTGGGTCTTTCCGACCCAGTTTATTTGTGACATTTTCCATCTGTATATTTTCCCATGCATTCTCCTGATTATCATTTTGGGACCTCTCTTGTAAATATTTTTTTTTACATTTTTTGTAAATAAAATAAAAAAATTAAAAAAAAATAATAAAAAAATTTTTGGGATTGTTGTGCATGAAAAGAATTTCACATCCCTAGGATTCTCTTTCCTCCCTAGGATTCCTTTCATATTCAAAAATACTTTGACCTAGGGTTGTAATTTAAACTTTGACCTAGGGGTAACTTTGTACATCCCTTTTTACCTACCCTTATAAAAGATCTCCTCCCCAACTCATTCTCCTTCACCAGAGAAATTCATTTCAGATCTGAAACTTTTCCTTCACAGCCGACCTCCAAAAATTTTCTGATCCCCAGATTCTTCCAAGCCGCCGCGCCCTGCCGCCGATCTGCGACACTTCTGTCAGATCAGGCTCGCCGGAAAAGTCCAGATTGACTGATTCCTTTTACTGGAGACAGAATCAGAAACCTTTTTCCCGAGGCCATTTTTGTGCTTTCTGCACTACTGTGTTGGATTTCCCCCCACGATCTCCGGGGGTGGTTTGCATTTCTCTCTTTCAAATCCTTTGTTTTACTTTCCTTAGCATATATGGCCCCAAATTTGTATGTGGAGAGGGATTTTTCTGCACTCTTTAATGAAAGTGGGGGATATGGGCATATTTTTGTGGATCGAATCCGCGCTTGAAATTGGTACACTTTGGTGTTTGATCACAATGAGCATGAAGCATTTCACTGTCCCGATCTTGTTCACACTTTTTACAATTCAATAGATTATGCCTCTGTGAATCATGACCCATATCAATTTGTATCTCACATGCCATTTGGTGACATCTGGGTCACACTTCCACTTCTTGAACAAATCACTCATGCCCCCATTTTCCCCATCCTAGCGACCCCTTGCCGTTAATTGATTACTTAACCATTATGGGTGTACGCTGCATTATCCAGGATCGTGGGCTCAAAGCCCAATCTACATTCAAAAATATTCATTGCGTTGGACGTTGGATCCAACGAAACATTCTAGGGCTAGATCACACTTCTTCCTTCAATAGACCTGTGTTACAGATTATTCATGACTTGATGACACAGAATCACACGGTCTGTTTAAACCGAACTATCTTCCGTGCCATTATTGAAAATTCCTCTCGCACTCGGGGTGCAAAGTTTTCTCATTCCATATTAATTACACGTCTGTGTCAACGTTTCATGTCTGACGCTGTTTTTTCTACATTTGACCGAGTGACGATTACGTTAGAGAGACCCACATGCTCATACAATAGTTGCTTGCAGGCGCTCTGGACACCCAGTGGCATGCCTGAGACTGTACCTGTGGAGTCCTCTTCAGAGGAAAGCTTAGAGGTGGAAGATGAGCCCCAATTCTGGAGACAGGAAACCCCAACCGAACCAAAAGCCTTCATGTCTACTATTTGGAAAGGCATGAAGAGGATATTTCGGGGACAAGTCAGGCTTAGGAAGAAGGTAGAGGAGCAATCCTCTAGATTAGATGGGATGGAGGCGATGTTGAGGAGAACACAATCAGCTGGACCCAGTACCACTGCGGGTCCAAAGAGGACGAGGGAGTAGTTTATCCTTTACCTATGTCATGCATCATTTCATATTGCATACATTGAGGACAATGCATGAGATAGGTATGGGGGGTAGATACTAACATAGGATTTTTCACTTTCTTTTTAGGCCTTTTTATTTTTTAGGATTTTTATTTTCTTTTTAGGTCTTTTATTTTAGATTTTATCTTTCTTATAGATTTTTCACTTTCTTTTTAGATTTTACCTTTCTTTTAGAAAAATAAAAAAAAATTTATAATAAAAAAAAAGAGAAGAAATTCTTTGATCCATGTTTAAAGAATCTAAATTGAAATTTAGGGATTAAGGAAGCCTTAACTAAGATTTCCAATTATAAGTTGAAAAGAGAAATTTTGTTGAATTTTTAGGTTAAGTAATAAAGGATTAGAAAAATTACTAGATTTTAATTCTTTCTTTAGGATATATATATTGAACATATTGAGGGATTAATCAAAGACTTTGTGACTTTATTCACATATATATATAATAAAAAAAAATGAAAAAAATGTGTGTATATAAATAAAAAAAAAACCACTGATAAAGCTGGTAGGCCGTGCCTCAAGAAGCATTGCCAATCACGCCTAAAGATGGTCAAAAAAAAAAAAAAATACTTAGCCACTGATTAAGCTGGTTAGTCGTGCCTCAAGAAGCATTACCGGTCACGCCTAAAGGTGGTTAAGTCCTTAAAATCCTAAGTAACTTAGTTTACTCGAGTCTTCGAACCCGAGGGATGTATTCTCATCTGGTGCCCTAAAACCATCTGGTTTGGGAGTCATCGGTAAGAGGCTCGTTACATGGGTAGACTAGGATACCTAAGGATGATAAGGAAATGTAAATAAATAAAAATTGTATATACATAAAAAAAAAATTTGTTATGTATATAAGTAAATAAATGAACTTAGTCTGAGAAAGATCCTTCATATTTATAGATATATATCCTAGGATTGATGCAAAATCCGGTTTTTGATCTTCTCCCCAAAATCTTAACCTAAGCTGAAAACAAAATTCTAAATAGATACTTATAAGAAGAATGAAGAGTTTTGAGCAACCTGAAACCTATAGGTCAATTTAGAATCTTTAAAGCATGGATCAAAAATTTCACTAACCCTTTTCTTTTTTGGATTTTGTGGGTGTAATCCGCTGAAAACCCTCAGGAGACAACACTCCTCCTCTAGGGTAACCTAGAGGTTTAACGGCTTGTTGCACATGCTCAGTGCAATCGTGTCACCTGCGAAAGTGGTGTAATAATTAGTTAGGATTTTTCTTTCTTTTTCTTTTATTTTTGCTCGAGGACGAGCAAAAGCTAGGTATGGGGGTGTGATTGTTACACATATTTGCATTTTATACCACCTTTATACCTTGCATATTGTATATTAAATGTGATTTTTAACCCCTATTTTCTCTAATTTTGCAGATCCACACTTTAAAGAGAAGAAGTCATTAATCACCTTAATTAGTGATAATTAAGGGGTTAATTCAAAAATAGCCAAAAGATCAAATCAGATCTCACCAAGATCCGCGCGCCAATTGGAGAATCCAAGTAGTCCACGTGGCTAACTACCCAACTATCAGATCTCACCAGAAAGATCCGGCTCAACGGCCAGGATCTAGCGGCAAATCCGCGGCAATCCGCGGCAATCCTAGGGCTGTTGAGCCTCGGATTTTGTGCCAACGGTTATGGCTCCAGAAGCTTCTCAGATTTGCCTATAAATAGGTGGCCAGAGGTCTGCGCGAGATCCAGTGAAGAGAGAGAGAAAATTAGGGATTTGTTGTAATTTTTGTTCTAGGTTTTTAGTTCTCTTCTCCTTCCTCCTTGAGTTCTAGCCAAATTGAGAGAGAGATTTCAGTTTGAGAGCTTGTAATCAAGAGAGTGACACTCTTGAATCAAGGATTCATCAATGGATCTTTCATCTTCTCTTTGCAAGACTTGAGTATGCTTTCTTTTCATATGCTTTAATTTCTTGCATTTAATTCTAGTTCTAGTTTAATTGCTTAGATCTTTGCTTTCTATGGAGAATTATAGCTCTGTTGTTAGTTTAATGGAAGGCTAAGTTCTTGTTGCATGGCTAGCTAAGACTCACCTAGTTACTACTATCTCTTGGTTGATTGTCTACTTCAATTCTTGCATAATTCTATGTTTCTAGTGAAGTCCAATGAAGTATAGTTGTATCCTTTGGTAATGGCTTGTTAGATCTCCATATGAATTATGTGCCTCTTATAAGAGCTTTTGATGGAATATAAGGATGGATTACCATGGATGTGTCACTTGTGTAGCAAGATCAACTCATGCACTTCAAGCTAACTTTGTAGTTAAGCTTTGAATGTCCAAAAGAGTTTTGATTCTTCTAACCTTAGCACTAATTGAGTACCAAGCCTATAATTCCTCAATGAACATCCATTAAGAGAGCCTTATATTCAAGATGAGGCTTCAAGCTAACTAACTAAAAAGGAACACTAGTCTTCAAGAAAGAAAACTACACTTGAACATGCAAGCTATCTTCAATTGTCTATGATTCAATATGAGGCAATCTTGCAATCAACATAGAGTTAGTATTTTAGCAATGAGGTGTAGTTAGGCTAGCCATGCATCTTTCTATCAAAAGAGTTTACACACTTTCTTCTAGCATTCTTTTCTTTACATCACATTTCATTCTTTCACATCACACTTAATTCTTTTACTTTCTTTTTCCACAATACACCAATTCACCATGTCTTTTACATTTCTTGAAATTGTGTAATTAACAAAGAAGAAATCTCGTTTCTTTTTCTCACTAGTATCGTAACGCTTCTACGCTAGCTCTCCTTGTGGTTCGACTTGGTATAGCTATATGCTATAGCGAAGATTGGATAAGGTATATCAATTACATATTTGAAGTGAACAAGAACCAAAGGTGAACTCTAAACCTTATCTTTAATACCTAATTCTTGTGCAAGAACTTCACATACCTTGTATTTTTCTCAATCAGAGAAAAAGAGAGAAATTCGTAAACCTCCCCCAGAATACGTGGGGGAAATAAAGATCAAATTGCACAGAGCAATCCACACAGAGATCTACAAAGCGTGTTATAGATCTGAGATCTACAAGAGAAATCGACCACTGGAAAATTGGATGGTGTGCAGAACTCCACAGGATGGCCGCGAATCCACGGCTCTGGCTGAGAAAACGCTGCAGAAATAGGGAAGCAGGGGCTGAAAGTTTTTCTGTGGCCGCGCGCTCTTCTCCCCTTCCTAGATCTGCTCTCAGATTTTAGGTAAGGAATGGGAGAGGGGTAAGAGAGAATTTATAGGCTCCTGAGAAGGGTGTGTTCCCTTATTTGCCCCTAGGTAAAATTGTAATTTAATTATCTAGGGTTTTTTCTGACTTTTATTGGTTAAAATGGGTATATATAGGAGAGAAAACCTAGGTGCTATTTAGCACTTAAGTCCTATATATATATATATATTTATTTTGTTTTCTTGCTTTTCTCTTTTTTAATTTATTATTCTCTTTTTATTATAATTATTTTTTTATTTTATCTATAAAAGGTACAAGACAGGTCCCAAAGGATTTACAATGAATATCAGGGAAAATTGAAGGAGAGCCCGGTCACGTGTAGACAGGGTCACAAAGACCTAGTTCAAAAGTCTCGTGTGACTCTGGCTCAGTGGTGTAGAATGATTTTATTTTTTGACCATTGACTTTGAAAATGCTACCATTCTTGGGATATGAGATCTCAATAGCACCATGAGGGAAAACGGTGTGTACAAGATAGGGTCCTGGCCACCTGGTCTTCAATTTACCAGGAAGAGGTGGAACCTGGAATTGTATAACAGAACCTTTTGTTCGGGGACAAAATTCTTCTGATTTATGGATCTGTCATGGAAGAGTTTCATTCTGTATTTAGAAATCCGAGCATTATCATAAGCTTCATTTCGTATCTCTTCCAGCTCAAAAATCTGCAATTTTCTCAAGTCACCGGCTTTCTTCCGATCTAAATTCAATTGTTTAATCGCCCACAACACACGATGCTCAAGCTCCACGGGTAAATGGCATGGTTTTCCAAATATAACTCGATATGGAGACATACCTAGGACAGTTTTGTAGGCGGTCCGATAAGCCCATAGAGCATCAACAAGTTTGATGGACCAGTCCTTACGATTCTGTCCTATGGTCTTCTCCAATATGAGTTTAATTTGTCTATTTGTAAATTAGACTTGTCCATTTGTCTGAGGATGGTAAGCCGTGGATAATTTGTGAGTAATGGAGTATTCCGCATTAGGGCTTCAAAAGCCCGGTTGCAGAAATGACTCCCGTTATCGCTTATTATCGCACGGGGGGCTCTGAAGCGTGAAATGATGTTTTCTCTTAAGAATTTGATGACAACTTGGTTGTCATTTGTTCTGGTTGGAACAGCTTCAACCCACTTAGAAACATAGTCTACAGCTACCAAAAAGAATTGGTTGACGTAAGACACAGGAAAGGGTCCCATGAAGTAAATGCCCCATAAGTCAAAATTTTTTACTTCCAAGATTGGTGTGAGGGGCATCATGTCTTTGCGTGTTACTCGATCCATCATCTGACATTTTGCACAGAGCTTGCAAAAAGTATGAGCGTCCTTGAAGAGAGTGGGCCAGTATAAACCACTCTGAAGGCCTTTCTCGACAGTCTTTCGTGGACCAAAGTGTCCACTACAAGCTAACTCATAACAAAATGTCAAAACGCATTAATGTTCATCCTCAGAAAGACACCTTCTAATGATCTGGTCAGGGCAATATTTGAATAGATATGGTTCATCCCAAAAGAAAAATCGTACTATGTCAAAAGCCGGTGCTTGTTCTGATTTGACCAATTTGAAGGTGTTCGCCCGGTTGCAAGGTAGTTTGCAACATTGGCATACCAGGGTTCTTTACACATCGTGAAGATGTGTTCATCAGAAAATCTTCATTGATTGGTATCATCTCTGTTGGTGCATTGGGAATCCTTGAAAGGTGATCAGCCACCACATTCTCAACGCCCTTTTTATCCTTTATTTCTAGGTCAAATTCTTGCAAAAGAAGTATCCAACGAATAAGCCTACCTTTTGCATTAAATACCTGAGGGCGGAGTGGTCGGTGAAAATTGTTGTCTTAGACCCTAGTAGGTACTGGCGGAATTCTCCAACACAAACACAATTGCTAAAAATTCCTTTTCAGTCGTTGTGTAATTGAGTTGGGCCTCGTTGAGCGTCTTACTAGCATAATAAATCACATGTTGCCTGTTATCAATACGCTGTCCTAGACAGTGCCTATGACATAATCAGAGGCATCACTTATGATTTCGAAGGGTCTAGTCTAATCAGGAGCTGATATTATTGGTGCCGAGACAAGTCTTTGTTTTATCTCCTTCCAAGCTTGTAGACATTCTTTATCAAAATTGAAAGGCACATCTTTTCCTAAAAGATTAGCTAAAGGTCTAGCAATTTTGCTAAACTCTTTAATAAATCTTCTGTAAAAGCCAGCATACCCTAGGAACAATCTGATGTCTTTTAGGCTTTTAGGTTCAGGGAGCTTTGCTATCACCTCCATCTTAGATTTGTCAACCTTAATCCCTCTACTTGAAATTTCGTGCCCCGGGACAATTCCTTGGTTGACCATGAAATGATGCTTCTTCCAGTTGTGTGTCACATTTTTCTCCATGCATCTTTGTAAACCAACTTCAAGTGATGCATGCACTGGTTAAAGGAATTGTAGTATATAGAGAAATCATCCATAAAAATTTCCAGAAATCTTTCTACCATGTCTAAAAAGAGACTAAGCATGCAATGATGGAACGTTGCAGAAGCGTTGCATAAACCAAAGGGTATTCATCGGTATGCAAACGTTCCAAAGGGACAGGTGGAAGTTGTCTTTTCTTGATTCTCGGGAGTAATTGGAATTTGATTGTACCCCTGAATATCCATCCAGGAAATAATAATACTCGTGTCCAGCCAATCTCTCGAGCATTTGGTCTATGAAAGGAAGAGGAAGTGGTCTTTACATGTGGCAGCGTCCAGTTTTCGATAATCAATAAAGATTCGTATCTTCGTTGGAAGACGAGTTTGTACTAACTCCTTATCATTTTCTACCATAGTAAAGCCTGCTGATCGGTCGCTAATATTGCACATTCATTATCATATTCTCATACTTATTATAAAATAAACTCTACTTTTTCCTAATTATTATTTAATTTATTTGCAGGCCCATTCCTAAAGAAGAGTGAAGAGAAATGAGCCCAAAAGCCCATCAAATTCTGAATTAAATCAGAATTAATTCGAACTCAGTAAATCAGGGCAGATCAGGTCAGTTCAGATCGGTTGAAAACCAGTTAGAACAAATTACTACAAATCAATTAGTTGAATCCAAAGATCAAAGGCCATTTCGTTAAAATCTCGGACTTAAACTGCAAATCCAGCTGAAGATAAATACAAATAGAGAAGCCGGGGAGCACCACCAACAGGGTGTGGCCACCTGGCCACACCTTGGCTGCGAAAACGCGGCCAAAGCCGCGTTTCCATAATTTTGTTAGAGAGTTAGGGGGCGTTTGCTCCCCATATCTTCATACGCTCTCATAGTTTGGGTTTTGCCTATAAATTCTGGGATTTTCAGAGCTACAGGAGACGACCATGCAGAGATAGAATTTAGTCCACTTTTCCATTCTTTGTAGTGTAGGTTTAGTTTTTCTTTTCATGTAATTTTCAGTTTTAATTTATGTAAATCAGAGGAGATCAGAGTTTCATAGGAGAATGAGAACGAAGGTTGTGCTGAGAGTGACACCGGTGTAAGATTTTCTTCTTTTCTCTTATTGTTATAAAATTGAATCTGTAGTTTTCCTTTGTATGTACTTTATTTTTATTCTTCTTCATCTTCTCTACTTTTCTTCTTTTGGTACCAATTGTTATCCAAGTGAGTCTTAAAGCATCGAAAGAGCCTTGCCTTTGCGAGTGCCACCGATAGCTCATGACGATAGATTTTGAGTTTCATTCTGTATCACTTCATACTTGCAACGTCTTGATGATATAATGTGGAGGAGACGGGAATCAACTCTTATAGGCTATACATTGATCGCCTCACTTCAAGGTAACTTCATTGCAAAAGATTCAAGGTAAGCATTTGGCCAAAAGAGGTAAGTAACTTTTAGATTCTTTTTTTTTATTCTTTAATTTAGAACACCACAATCTACCACTTCTTTTATCACTCCTTTTCCATTTCTTTGTGTTGGCCCAAAGGCCTTCCACCCTAGTTTTGATGATGATTAACTCATATAGTTATGTTTACTAATAATCTTGTGTTGTTTAAGTTTCAGATCATTAACCAAGATATTAGTTGGTGATTAGCTTCAATAAGGAGTTTAGAAGCTTTTCATGGTGATTCCAGGGCCAAAGCTTCAAGATCGCACTTTGCATAGCCCATGGATGGAGTTTTGGAGCAAGTCAACTTGAAGATGAAGATCATCAAGAAGACTTAGGTATCCATAGTTTAGATAGTGCGTTTTAGATCCATTTATAAAGCTTAGTATAGTTGATATACTCAAGTGCACAAACACACACGTTTTCATGTTTTGGAATTGGTTTTCATGAATGATTGATCAAAACAAGTTTACATGGTTTATATGTATAATAGATGTATTCTAGTTATACATACATGCTTACACTTCCTATACAAACTTATTTTGACTATCTTATTCATGTATTGAAAAATCAAGTTTGATAAAAATACAAGTTTTGTTTTTGATAAAATTTGCAAGACTCAAAAATGAATTGATATGATTGATATATGTCTTGAAATTTTTATCACATGTTTGTGTTTCAATACAAAATGTTAAAACAAGTTTTGTGGATTTTTAGAAGTGTTAAAAGATTTTTTAAAATATTTTTAAACTGTTTTTCTGACCCAGTTTTCTGTTCCAGGCTTCAACCAGTCGACTAAGTCAGTTTATTAGTTGACTTGGGCTGAAGTCGGTCGACCGGGCCGGTCGACCGACGTGCACAGATCTGTGCACGTTTGGCAGCTATGGGACGGTCGACCCGGACGGTCGACCGGTCTGAGAGCAAAGCTCTCTGTTTGTTTGGGTCGACCGTGCCGGTCGACCGTGGTCGCCCAACAATCACAATTCTGACCGTTGGCGGTCGACCGGGCCGGTCGACCGTCAGCCTGTCAGGCTGCCACATCAGCCTAACGGTTAGTTTTCTGATGGAGGTATAAATACCCCATCTCTTGGGCTGTTTTGACAAGACTTTTGACAAGAAAAATTTCAGAGTTTGTTTAGTGTTTAAACAAGTTTTCAAAAGAGTTTTTGAGCCAAAAAGATTCCATCTTTATTGTTTTGAGTTTTTGAAAAATCAAATAAAATAGGAATTTGGGATATTTGTATTGGTTTTCATTCTCTATCTTTTACAAGAGTTTTCCCAAGTATTTTCTTTGTTGCTTGTTTCCAAAAACACCTTGATTTCCACACTTGAGCTATCACCTATCCTATTCTATTAGGATCTTTTGTTTTGTGGAAAAAGAGAAAAGAAAGAGAGTTTGAGTTTGTGGTCTTTGGAACCACTTGTAGTATACACCCTTATTCTTGTTATATCCCTCTTAGGTAGAGGTGATCGGGTAATTGGTTTGCTCCCTCTAGTGAGAGGTGGAGTTTGGTTGTAAACCCTCTTCGGTAGAGGTGTTGTGGTTGTTTGGCTACGGGCCTACCCCTCGGTTGTGAGGTGGTTGTTTGAGAGAGGAGTTCGGTACTCCTTGTGTTGTAACAAATCCTTCTCGGTGAAGGTTCCCTCGGTGAGAGTCCTCGGTGGACGTTATAGTGGATTGGAAATCCTACACGGTGGTGTAGGCGGGGATGTAGAGCAAGGTGCTCGAACCTCAAAACATATCTTGGCCTTTGCGTTTGATCCACTTGTCTCTCAACTCTCTCTCTCTCTTTACATTTGTGCAAAGCATCATTCATCATTCATATCATACTTGCTTGCATTTGTGTTGTGCCTTGCATTGATTCATATTGATATATCATCTTATATGCTTGGTTGTTTGTGTGTGCCTCACTTGTATTTAATCAACAAGAGCTTCACATAGCACCTCAACCCATTCAAGGGGAATCAAGAGAAGTTAGTCCAGAGCCCTTCACGGAGAATTCGGCTACACTTGTTGATTGTACTAAGTGTGATTGCAAAATTTACATTAGCTTCCGCATTTAGCGCATTTAGTTCCTAGATTAGCACTTACACCTATTCACCCCCCCTCTAGGTGTTTTTTCAATTGGTATCAGAGCTTGTGCTCCTGATATTAGGCTTAACATCCTAGGAGTGAGATCCATTTGATTGCTAATCTATTGTTTGCATTTGCTTGTTTGCACACTCATATAGTTTACAATGGACTTCATGACCCCACCTAGCTTTGACCCTTCCAACGTTGTTGTTTGGAAGTATAGGATGTCCTTGTACCTAAAGACCCTAGGTTTGCATGTCTTTCTTGCGGCCACCAAGAAATGCTATCTTGGAGATCGCAATCATATAAGGGCCAATGCACAAGCCCTTGAGGCCATTAGAAGCACATTAAATAAAGAATATCTTTTACTTGCTTCTAACCTTGATTCCGCATTTGCAGTGTGGAACATGTTGACAACCACCACCACCTCCGAGCTTAAATTGCAAATCCAACAAGAAGAGGAATCTAGTGGAGAGTCCGACTCACAATTCTTGATGGTCCAAGGGAATGACTCCCTTGAGGTACATTCGGAACCCCACTTAGATTGTGATGATAGTGCTAATTCTTCAAATGATTTTTTTAATCCCCATGCTTTGAATGAAGAACTATCCATTGTGTGTGAAAAATTGATTGAAAAATATAACATTTTGAAAAAGAAAAGTCTAGGCATTAATAATGAAAATAAAAATTTGATTGCTATACTTGATGTTGTTTTGCAAGAGAAAGAGGAGATTGCTAATGAGAGGGATTCATTAAAATCTCAACTTGACCTTGCACTTAAAGAAAATAAATTTTTAAAATCTAAAAATGATTGTGATGATGTGTTGAAGAAAAATGAGTTTTTATCTTCAAAAATTGATTTTATTTTAAAAGAGAATGTTGCTTTGAAAAACAAAATAATTTCTATTTCTAATGATCTAGATGTTTGTTTAAAGAAAAACATTGTTTTGCAAAATAAAATGGATGCACATGTTTGTCATGCTAGTGTAGCTTCTTCAACTAGTCTACCTAATGCATGTACCTCTTCTTCTAAGGTTAATGATGATATTTGTATGTTAAAGAAGAGAGTAGATTGTTTGGGCTCCACTATGAGCCAATGTGCCATGAATCATACACGCTTGGAATCTTTGGTTCGAAAGAAACAAGTTCCATCTTTTCATGCACACCCTCCACGGCATACACATGCTCCTCACGGACACACTCATCACATGTATGCTCATGTGTACACATGTACACATTGTGGACGTAAGGGCCACCTTGCTAAATTTTGCTATGATAGATTTCATACTCCTAATTTAGCAAAGAATTTTGTTTGGGTTAGAAATGAGACAACCACCATGGACCCAATAAGATATGGGTACCAAAGACCACCCCTAAAATTTTTGATGTAGGTGTGGGCTCTCACATGACATGAGAGTAGCCGTACCTTGGAGTGGATGCGTCCCGTACTTAAAGGAAATCATTTGGATGCATCACTTTCAAGGGAAGCTTGGTGGAGATGACCACCATGTTTTGGAGACAAGGAAGGTTGCCTTCTAGGTTTTGGTAACGATTCCTAACTCCTTAATATTGTTTTCATGCTTTCAATATTCATTGTTTATAGCATGTTTCATTGTTTAGTAATTAGTATAAAAATGCCATGATAATTAGATTCTTGACATACATGTATAGTATTTGAGACACCCATGTTTAATATGGATTATTATTTTGTGTTCTCGTATTTGATTAGCTATCATGTACATCATAAATCTAATAACATGTGGATATTCATAATAATCATGTTTATGTTTATCATGTTGATTTTTATTGTGTTTTGATGCTTCATGAGTTGATTACACGTTTAGATGTTAGTTTTTCATTAAAACTTGGTGTATACTCGTGCATATAATGGGCCACAAATAAATCTATATATGTTTGGGCTTGAATGCTTATTTGAACCCATTAGATGTGCTAGTATAGTCTAGTTTTGATGATTCATACATTTCAAACTTGTATTCCATTTTTGGATTTATTTTATGAGTTTTCACTTCATGTATATGTTTTTATTGCCAAACTTTAAGATATACATGTATACCCCTTGAGTCATTTGCCTTTCATGCAAATCTATATATGGACTCAATTGTGTTTAGGGATATGTATGTATACTAATTGTGTTGACAATTCATACATATACTTTAAAATGAAATTTGTTTTGGTGAAGATTTAGTTTTTCTTGATTTTGTGTCTAATTGTTTAACTTCGGGCCTGTTTGTTTCGTTGCAAAACGTCGCAAGTCGTAAGTCGTAAAATGAGAATGGAAAAAGTGAACTGTAGCAGAGAAAATATATTGTGTTTTACGGTGTTTGGTTGATAAAGTGAAGTGTAAATGAAAAAGTATATTGTGTTTTACAGTGTTTGGTTGATAAAGTGAAAGTGTAAATGGTAAAGTGGAAAAGTTGACCACATATATTGTGTTTTACAGTGTTTTACGGTGTTTGGTTGGTAATGTAAAATTGTAAGTGAAAAAGTTGACCACAAAATTAACTGTAGCAGTGATTTAAATATTATAAATACTATTAAATTAAATCTACTATTGTAAATTAAATTGTATTAATAAATTTGAGATAAAAAATTAATAATCTTAATATTTTATTTATAACAATAATATTAATAAAATATTAGTATAAATAGTAAAATATTACTAAAATGTTAACTAAATAAATAATAAAATTTTAAGAAAATCTAAAGAACATTAATAAAATTTTAAGAATACTAAAAAATATAAATATTAAAAAATCTTACAAAAATAATAAAATATAGTTATAATATTATAATATTAAAAATACTTGAAAATTATTATAATATAAATTTTATTATAATATTATTGTAATATTATAGAAATATAAAATTAACAATGTAAAATATAATTATAATTTAATAATAAAATTATCATTATAGTATTATTATATTGAATTATTATTAAAATATTAACATAATAAAATATTAATATAATAATAAAATATATTATGAAATTAATAAAGTAATTTTTTATATTAAAAAATAAATAATTAAATATATAATAATTTTACATTAAAGTATAATATTGTTATATTAATAAAATATTAACTCTAAATAAAATAATAAAAAATGGAATAAGTATTAATAAAATAATAAGAATTAAATAAAATAGTAAATATTAATAGTAAATTAAATATTAAAATATTAAAACAATATTAAAAATAAAAAAAAATTAAAGATTAAAAATATAAAATAATTAAATAATTAAATAAGAAATTGAACACTATTTAAAATATTAAATATTTAATAATATTAAATTATATATTGATTATCAAGTAACTGTTTTGAACTGTAAGTGTACTACAAGTGAGAGTTACATGACCACAAAATTAACTGTAGCAACTGCAAGTGGAAAAATATGAGTGTAAAAGTGATATTTACATGACCACAAATTTAACTGTAGCAACTGCAAATGGGAAAAGAAGAGTTGCATTTTGCAACTTGTTTTTCAGCGAAACAAACAACGGAAAATGGAAAAGAAGTTTTACGACTTGCGTTTTGCGGCGTTTTGCGGCGAAACAAACACGCCCTTCTTGTATACGTCTATCTTGTCCAACTATTAGATATACATGTTTATCCTTTTTGAGCCACGTGCCTTAATGCATATATTTTGTGGACTCGTTGTGTTTTGGATATGTATGTATGCTTTAGTTTGTATAAGACATACATACACCTTGAAGATTAAATAGTTTAGATGATTTTTATGTTTTCATGTTTTCTTATTTTAAAGGAATATTGAGCTAAATTGTATATTTTCATGATCATGTTCTTCACATTGTATTTATACACTCATATTTATATTTTGCTCATGTTTTGTTTCATAAGTCATATTTATGCCTAATTGAATTAGAGTGTTGATTATCTTGTGGATTTCATGTTTTATGAAAACTATTTTATTGTATTCCTTGCTTGAAGGATTTCATACTACTTTAAAAGATTTTCCATTTAACTAGTTACGGTATTCTTCATTTTGGTAGAGTTTTTCAAACAAATCTTATTTTTCAAATCTATTTTTGAAAACCCCTACCCTTTACGGGAGGTTGGATGGGAGCCATGCCTTATATGTTTATATTGAAAATTTTTTTAAACTTGTGCATGAGATGGGAGGTAGTTATATGAGTTATACCATGCTTTTATTGTTATGACAATTGGTATCATTAAACTCTTTCAATTGGTATCAATTTGATCCTTTTGTATACTCATATGTATTTGTGTATGTATATTTTCAATTGGTATCATCTATTAGTGATTGGTACTCATTCTATTTCATACACATATACTTGTTTTATTTGTGCTATTATATTTCTATATCTTAAGCACAAATTTTGTTTATGCTAGAGCTTGAGCTTCAACTTTATTTCAATTGATTTAGTTTTCAATTGGCATCTTATTTCAAGCCTACGCATAGCTTTTGTTGGTATTTCATAAAGGGGGAGAAAATTCGATTTTCATATTTCAATTGGTATTTAGTTTTCCACTCCCTTGCTTTATGATAGAAAATAGTCATTTCAATTGTTTATATGACTTAAAAAGAAAATTACTATCTTTTGATATCAAGATGTTTTGTGTTTTAAATTGGTATCTAAAAATTTTGTTTAAAGAAAAATATTCAAAAGTTTTGATTTATATTGACTATATGCAAGGAGAGATTAACATCTCTTCTACATATAAATTCATGTTGAGTGTATGTTGTATTGAGGAGCTTAACATCTCTTCTTTATGTGGTACACGTGTGTAGGGGGAGCTTCACATCTCCTCTTATGCATTACATAATGTGTGTTATGTGAATTAGGGCTTAACATCCCTCCTTTATGTAATGCATATGTGTAGGGAAGCTAACTTAGCGTCTTCCTCTTCATGAATGTATATAGCATATAACATTTATTGATCTTTGTTTATTTTCAATTGATATCAAGATGCTTCAATGACATTTTTTTCTATTGATATCATGTTGTTTAAAGTCACCCCTTATTGACCTTGTTTTTGTTTTTAGACAAAAAGGGGGAGAAAATTGTTTTATTGTTTTGATTGACAAAAGGGGGAGAAAGATTTTTTACCCCTCATTTATTGTTTTGATTGTTTACCCCTTTGTTGATGATTGACAAAAAGGTGAGAAAGATTTTGAGTTTTGAGTTTTATACATGCATACTTATGTTTTGCATATATTAAGTTTTATTGGTATTCTAGAGCATCTAGTGTTTTTGTTAATGTTTTATTAATTTAATTGGTATCTAGAGCTTCTAGAATATATTTGTGTGTTTTATGCATGTTGATGCATACATGTTTATGTACATTCATTGCATATCTTTTGTTTATGTGTTTATGCATGAGTTAAGGGGGAGCTTCTTTGAAGCTTAACTTTAATCCATGCATATATAACTCCATGAGTTTTGTCATCATCAAAAAGGGGGAGATTGTTGGCCCAAAGGCCTTCCACCCTAGTTTTGATGATGATTAACTCATGTAGTTATGTTTACTAATAATCCCGTGTTGTTTAAGTTTCAGATCATTAACCAAGATATTAGTTGGTGATTAGGTTCAACAAGGAGTTTAGAAGCTTTTCATGGTGATTCCAGGGCCAAAGCTTCAAGATCACACTTTGCATAGCCCATGGATGGAGTTTTAGAGCAAGTCAACTTGAAGATGAAGATCATCAAGAAGACTTAGGTATCCATAGTTTAGATAGTGTGTTTTAGATCCATTTGTAAAGCTTAGTATAGTTGATATGCTCAAGTGCACAAACACACACGTTTTCATGTTTTGGAATTGGTTTTCATGAATGATTGATCAAAACAAGTTTACATGGTTTATATGTATAATAGGTGTATTCTAGTTATACATACATGCTTACACTTCCTATACAAACTTATTTTGACTATCTTATTCATGTATTGAAAAATCAAGTTTGATAAAAATACAAGTTTTGTTTTTGATAAAATTTGCAAGGCTCAAAATGAATTGAAATGATTGATATATGTCTTGAAATTTTTATCACATGTTTGTGTTTCAATACAAAATGTTAAAACAAGTTTTGTGGATTTTTAGAAGTGTTAAAAGATTTTTCAAAATATTTTTAAACTGTTTTTCTGACCCAGTTTTCTGTTCCAGGCTTCAACCAGTCGACTAAGTCAGTTTATTAGTCGACTTGGGCTGAAGTCGGTCGACCGGGCCGGTCGACCGACGTGCACAGACCTGTGCACGTTTGGCAGCTATGGGACGGTCGACCCGGACGGTCGACCGGTCTGAGAGCAGAGCTCTCTGTTTGTTTGGGTTGACCGTGCCGGTCGACCGTGGTTGCCCAACGGTCACAATTCTGACCGTTGGCGGTCGACCGGGCCGGTCGACCGTCAGCCTGTCAGGCTGCCACATCAGCCTAACGGCTAGTTTTCTGATAGAGGTATAAATACCCCATCTCTTGGGCTGTTTTGACAAGACTTTTGACAAGAAAAATTTTATAGTTTGTTTAGTGTTTAAACAAGTTTTCAAAAGAGTTTTTGAGCAAAAAAGATTCCATCTTTATTGTTTTGGGTTTTTGAAAAATCAAAGAAAATAGGAATTTGGGATATTTGTATTGGTTTCATTCTCTATCTTTTACAAGAGTTTTCCCAAGTAATTTCTTTGTTGCTTGTTTCCAAAAACACCTTGATTTTCACACTTGAGCTATCACCTATCCTATTCTATTAGGATCTTTTGTTTTGTGGAAAAAGAGAAAAGAAAGAGAGTTTGAGTTTGTGGTCTTTGGAACCACTTATTGTATACACCCTTATTCTTGTTGTATCCCTCTTAGGTAGAGGTGATCGGGTGATTGGTTTACTCCCTCTAGTGAGAGGTGGAGTTTGGTTGTAAACCCTCTTCGGTAGAGGTGTTGTGGTTGTTTGGCTACGGCCTACCCCTCGGTTGTGAGGTGGTTGTTTGAGAGAGGAGTTCGGTACTCCTTGTGTTGTAACAAATCCTTCTCGGTGAAAGATCCCTCGGTGGGAGTCCTCGGTGGACGTTATAGTGGATTGGAAATCCTACACGGTGGTGTAGGCGGGGATGTAGAGCAAGGTGCTCGAACCTCGAAACATATCTTGGCCTTTGCGTTTGATCCACTTGTCTCTCAACTCTCTCTCTCTCTTTACATTTGTGCAAAGCATCATTCATCATTCATATCATACTTGCTTGCATTTGTGTTGTGCCTTGCATTGATTCATATTGATATATCATCTTATATGCTTGGTTGTTTGTTTGTGCCTCACTTGTACTTAATCAACAAGAGCTTCACATAGCACCTCAACCCATTCAAGGGGAATCAAGAGGAGTTAGTCCAGAGCCCTTCACGGGAATTCGGCTACACTTGTTGATTGTACTAAGTGTGATTGCAAAATTTGCATTAGCTTCCGCATTTAGCGCATTTAGTTCCTAGATTAGCACTTACACCTATTCACCCCCCCTCTAGGTGTTTTTTCACTTTGTACATATCATTTCTTGTTTCTCCATCTTCTTAATCTACCATCTTCTTCCTAATTCAATTAAAGAACTAAAGAAGAACTTTAACCATACTTTGTAGCCTAAAAGAGATCTTACTAAAAAGCTTCCATCGCTAGTCCCTCCTTGTGGATCACGACCCGCATAGCCACTTGCTATTGCGGTAGAATTGAGCACCTGCACTCCTTATTCTTAAGTTCTAAAATACTGTATTCTTGTGTGTAGGTATTAACTCAATCAAATTTTTGGTGCCTTTGCCGGGTAGGGACGGTAAGTTATTTTCTTTTTAGATTTACATTTTTGGCTAACTTTCTTTTTTAGTTCTTGGTGTACAGGTTTAACAACAAGAAATTTTGCTGCAGTGGACATATAAGTGGCCTTGGACTCTAGTCAAGAAAGCACAGCCAAGAAGCCCTCAGATTTGCTACAATCCTGTGGCAATCTGAGTGAATTACTAACCTGTATTTTCTGCAGGTTGGCTGTAGCACAAAATTTAATATCTGTAGCTATCTATTTTCTTGTTTGTCTCACTGTATTTACTTTCTAACCTCAACAGTAAAATGATGTTTGTTAAATGCTAAAAATGGTTTAGACTTTGCATTTAGGCACGTGTCTAATTCACTTACATTTTACATTACTGTTGAAGAGTGCTGGAGAAAAAGGTACGTTTGCATGACATATAGTTTAGGAAACATTCTTGAGTGATTATTTGCTTGTTGAATGTTACTTTTCTTTATCCTGCACACTTTGCACAATCAATCTTAAGGGCTTGTCCTATAAACAAGATAAGGTGGGGAAGTCATTACCCTCCCTTAGCCCACAAACAATCTCCCACTCACTAACCCAAGCCTAACTAAAAATGAGTAGACGTTGGCCCTAGGGACATCTCGGACTCAATTAGGAGATTATCCTAAGGGGGAATCTGTTAGAATTTGACTCCTGCCAAATCAGTGTCTAAGGAAAGGGATTGAGGGGCGAAACCCTGAAGGCTGGTGGTTTGGCTTAATTAGGCCCGTCGCTTTTGTGCGGATACCTCCCACCAAACTTGCCCTGACCTGGCTGATTAGCTTGTGGTCAAAGTCTGCATTTTACCTCTCGTGGACAGTCTAACCAGTTAGGAGTCATCTAGGTCAAAGGTCTACCCTAACTTAGTTTAGAATTTTTTTCTTTGTTTGCTTATTTGTTTGTGTTTTATTGTGTGATATGGCTTATAACAATATTTTTTTTAATTTTAATGGTAATCCATATTACACTTCTTTTTCGGATATTACCAACCCGAGACATCATAACTTTAACCGACATAGTGTGCCGGATTGGTCTTATCCGAATCAATATAACCCATGCCCCCAATCTTATGACCATAATTTCCAGAATAATTTCAATTCTTCGCAGAGTCAATGGGGATTCACCTCCCCCGAGTCCAATTTTCAATCAACTTGTCCTCCTTATCCACCTTGTCCACAATATTTCCAAGATTCATACTCAGTTCCACATGTCCAAAATAGAAAACCATTAATTTTGAAAATGAGTATGCGTGAGTCCAATCAACAATCACAAATCTGACGGACTCACAATTTCACCACCAATTCCAAAACAACACTTCATCTTTTCAAGTCCAATCACAACAATGCGATAACCAATCAACTATGAAAAGATGCTTGAAGCTATGACTCAGGCTCAAAACGCTCGTAATCGTGACAAAGATATGATGGTTCAAACTCTACGTTCTCACTGTTTGACCAGTTCTGATGTCGCTAACCATTCTGTTAGAGCCGAAGAGTCATGTTGTTTTGGAAAACAAGGTTCCATTTCAGCACAATCATTTGAACTTGCCCAAACTCCAAATTTGAAAAGTGACATTGACAGTTTGGCAAGTTATCCCTTTCCTAAATTGAACTTGAGAATGAATATGATCATGAACCTCAACTTAGTGATTCAATTCTATTTCTGATTCAATTATGACTCCGGTGTCTTCACCTGATTTCAATCTTTTTCCCGAGTCAACATTGGATCTTGTGCCAATTCATAATGAAATTGTATCACCCATCTTTGAAGATCATCATATTGAACTTGATCAATTTTATACTTTTGAAAGTCCCATTGACAATTTGGCAAGTTTTCATTTTTATGAAATTGAACTCAATGAGAAATGTGACCTAGATTCTCAATTTTGTGATCCAATTCAAATTTCCGAATCAATATTAACTCTTGTTTTGTTACCCGACTTGAGTAATATTTTAAAGTTAGTTTTGATTCCCACACCTGTCATTCTTGAACTTGAATCACCAATATTAAGTTACATTCCATTGTGGGAAAATGAATGTAGACTTGAGTTTCAACTTCTTGATTTGGACCCACTTCCTGAACCGATCTCGACTCCTGAACCTTTACTTGATTTAAGTCACTTTCCTGAGTCGGTAATAGCTCCCATACTTTCTAAGTTCAAGTCAATCATTTCATCTTTTCACACTCCATTTTGGGACAAGGCGGTTGACAAAATTGACTCCGAAATTAATTATGAAATTTGGAAATTAGATGGGGTAAAATATTTAATAAAAATAGGTCATATATACATCATTTTAGTGGGTTATATAAGAGAGATTTCTGGTGGGTTTCTCCGAACTCCACGAAAATTCGATTGGGCCACATTTCGTGGACCAATCAAACCACCACCGGAGCACCACCTTAAGGTAGTATTTTTTCTTCCCTGTCTTCTTTTTCATGCATCTATGCATTAATTCATACCTTGAGGATAATGCATGAGATAGGTGTAGGGGAGGGTTCTAACATAACTTAAGTTTTTCTTTTTATTAAAAAAATTTTTTTTTAACATTTTCTTTACTCTTAAAAACTTTTTGAAAATAGAAACAATATTTTGACAAATTTTTTTGTAAGAAATTAAGTCAATTTTAAGGAATAGAAAAATCAAAATTAGGATTTCTTAAACTTGGTCAAAATAAGATTATTTGTTTGATTTTTAGGGTTAGGAAGATAATTTGTCAAGTAATTTAGTCTTGATCTTTACCTTAATGAAATATGCACACTTCATACACTTATACACTTAGGGTTTAAAAACAAAGATTCTTATGCCTTATAAAAAAAATAAAAAATAAAAAATAAATAAAATAAATAAAATATCTATGAAAGATGAACAAATCTAATTATTGATTAGCTAGATGCTTTGGCCTAAGTAAGCCTTGGTATTTATGCGAAAGATGATTAGATAAGTTTGAGAAATATATATATATATATCCTCTGATTAAGTTGGGTATTTGTGCCTAATAAAGTATAAGTATTCACGCCTAAAAGCGGTTCATATAATAAAATCCTTAGTTTTGTGGCCTTATTTGCTCGAGTCCTTAAGTCCTTGGGGTGTTTTCTCACTCGGAGCCCTAAGACCGTTTAGTTTGGGAGTCATCGATTAAAAGCTCGTTACATGGGCAGATTAGAAAGCCTAATAGAACTAAGGAATAATACCACCAATATATATATAAATAAATAAGACATAAGAGTTAGAGTTAAAGAACCCTTAGTCAAAGTTTTCATGGTCACAAGGTGCATTTGACTTAGGGTAAAGTAATAGACTAGATGAGAAGTACAATTTGACTCCTTACTTTAATTGATAACAAATTTTTGAATAGAGACTAAGTTTAGGAATGAAAAATTCAGTTTTCTTATAACTTATAGATTACTTAAAACTTACAATAATATTTCAAATATTTTTCTTTCAAAATGTGTTTTCAAAATTCTAACATTTTTCTCTTTCTTTATGGATTTTGTGGGTGTAATCCACTGAAAACTCTCACGAGACAAAACTCGTCCTCTAGGGGTAACTTAGAGGTTTAACGGCTTATTGCACATGCTTAGTGCAATCGAGTGACCTGCGAAATTGGTCTAATAATTGATTAAAATTAGTTTAGTTGTTTTGCTCGAGGACGAGCAAAAGATAGGTATGGGGGTGTGATCGGTCGCTAATATTGCACAATCATTATCATATTCTCATACTTATTATAAAATAAACTCTACTTTTTTCTAATTATTGTTTAATTTATTAGCAGGCCCATTCCTAAAGGAGAGTGAAGAGAAATGAGCCCAAAATCCCATCAAATTCTGAAATTAAATCAGAATTAATTCGAACTCAGTAAATCAAGGCAGATCAGGTCGGTTCAGATCAGTTGAAAACCAGTTAGAACAAATCCCTACAAATCAATCGGTTGAAGCCAAAGATCAAAGGCCATTTCGTCAAAATCCCGTACTTAAACTGCAAATCCAAGAAATAAATACAAATCGAGAAGCCGGGGAGCACCACCAACAGGGTGTGGCCACCTGGCCACACCCTGGCCGTGGAAACGCGGCCAAAGCCGCGTTTCCGCGGCTTTGTTAAAGAGTTAGGGGGAGCGTTTGCTCCCCCTATTTTCATAGGCTCTCATAGGTTGGGTTTGCCTATAAATTCTAGGATTTTTAGAGCGTACAGGGGACGACCATGCAGAGATAAATTTAGTCCACTTTTCCATTCTTTGTAATGTAGGTTTTATTTTTCTTTTCATGTAATTTTCAATTTTAATTTATGTAAATCAGAGCCAGAGTTTCATAGGAGAATGAGAACGAAGCTTGTGCTGAGAGTGACACCAGTGTAATATTTTCTTCTTTTCTCTTATTGTTATAAAATCGAATCTGTAGTTTTCCTTTTGTATGTACTTTATTTTTTTTCTTCTTCTTCTTCTCTACTTTTCTTCTTTTGGTACCAATTGTTATCCAAGTGAGTCTTAAAGCATCGAAAGAGCCTTGCCTTTGTGAGTGCCACTGATTGGTAGTGAAAAGTGCATTTTTGTTATTACATTTACCATCACATTTTCATATTTATTCATATAATCATGCACAATTAACTAATATTTTATTATTTATTGTATGCAGGCCTTGAGAAATAAAAATAAAGGAATGAAGCCTCAAAGAAGCCCAAAAGCCCATGTTTGAAGCCCAATGTAAAAGTTGCAATTAAGAATTGTCAAAATTGCAATTACTAAGGGCAAAAGTTGCAAATACCAAGAGAAGAGGGAAGGATAGACTTCTTTCAACCCTAAATACTTGCAGGATGAGGATAAAAGCTAAAGAAGGATAACAAATTCGTTGTTAAAAGATTTGGGATCTAGGTAACTTGCTTCCCAAGTTATCTCGAAATCCCAAGATAAAGAGTCGGGATGCAACTTCCAGAAGCATATACCCAGATGGACGGACAAGAGGAGGCTACGCGCGAAAGCGCGTGGCCAGCCGCCACTGCATGGCCGCGGAAACGCGGCCCAAGCCGCGTTTTCGCGGCATTCTGGATGAGCCAGGATACGGGCTTTCGTGGAGGAGTCGTTCTGGGACTCTACTTCCTTCTGCACCTATAAATACCCCTGCAGAGCAACCGAGAAGGGCGTACAGAAAATACAGAGCTAAAAGCTAGGATTTTTAGGCTTTCTTCTAGTTGTAGTTTAGATTTTTCTTTTTCTTTTTGTAATTTTTATTACTGAGATGAGAGGATATTTTCATGGAGGAAGAAGATCAGCTTGTATTGAGGTGACATCGGTGTAAGTAGTCCTTTCTTTCATTGTTAATAAAATCAATTCGAAGTTTGTTTCTTTTTATTTATTATTTTTCTATTGTTGTTTTATTCTTGTTCTTCTATTTTTGGTTTATTTTCTCTGATGTCTTGCAAACCGTGAGAACTGGTCGCTTCGAGACTACCTAGCCGAAGAAGTGCCCTTGATGGCCTATGGAGATGAACAAGCCTTCCCTTTAGTTTGTCTTTTATTTTCGTAGTGTAGATCGCGAAGGTGGAAGATCCTATACGCCATACTTGAATGCCTTCCAAGACAAGGTAAGTCGTTACAACAGAGCAAAGGTAAGCAGGGCAGAAGAGGTAGGTATGTGTTTAATTTTCTTTCTTTTATTTCTTTAGTTTAGATCACCACATCTTCCACATCTTTCCAATTTCTTTCACACTTCTCATTGTAAATACCTTGTACATAACAAAATAAATAAAAAAAAGAGATAACTTACTTAAACGCTTCCATCGCTAGTCCCACCCTAAGGATCACAACCCGCATAGCCATTGCTACCGCGGATTAGAATTGAGCACCTTGCACATCTTGTTCTAAATCTAAAATTCTTTATTTTTGTGTGCAGGAAAATCTCAATCAAAATTTTGGCGCCGTTGCTTGGGAGGGACGGTAAGTTTATCTCTAAAAAAAAATTTAACTAATTCTTTTATTCTTTCTGTTTGCAGGTTTGGAGAACAGGAAACAGCAGCAAGGACATATAGCAACTCTGTGCCTCTGCCCTCGAAGGCAGAGCAGCAATAGCCGCGGATCCGCGGCAATAGTAGAGAACTACTTACTGAATTTTCTGCAGGTTGCTGCAATCTGAAATTTGATTTGTTAGCTCTGTTATATTTGTTCTGTGATAAATCTGCACACTGTTAATTAATCAACAGTAAAATACTTGCTGAAAAAGATAAAAAATTGATTAGACGTTTGCATTTTAGGCACGTATCTTCTCAATTCCTTTATTTTTACTGTTGAAGAGTGCTGGAGCAAGGTACGTTCGCATTGCATGTAGAATAGGACTCATCTCTTGGTTGATTTTCATTGCTTTGAGTGAATCCTATTTACATATCTTGTACACTTGCACAAAATCATCTTAAGGGCACTAACCCATAACAAGATAAGGTAGGGATTTAATCACCCTTCCTTGGCCCAAAAATCATATTCCAAGCACTCACTAACCCAAGCCTAACTAAAAATTAGTAGACGTTGGCCCTAGGGACATCTCGTACTCAATTAGGAGATTATCCTAAGGTGGAACAGTGTTGGAATTTGACTTCTGCCAAATCAGTGTCTAGGAAGGGGATTGAGGGCCGAAAGCCTGAAGATTGGTGGTTATTTAATTAAGGAACGTCTTTGACGGAAAACCTCCCACCACTCTTGCCCTGACCTGGCTGATTAACTTGTGGTCAAAGTCTACACCCTACCTCCCATGGACAGTCTAACCAGTTAGGAGTCGTCTAGGTCATAGGTCTACCCTAACTTAGGTTAGAATTTTTTGTTTGTTTTCTTTTTCTTTGTTTGTGTTTGTGTGATATGGCCTATAACAACAATTTTTTCAATTTTAATGAGGATCCATATTACACACCAACTTCTTTTTCGGATATTACCAACCCGGCATATCATTTTTGACCAATCTAGTGTTCCGGAATGGTCTTATCCGAATAAATATAACCCATACCCCCATCTTATGACCATAATTTTCATACCACTTTCGACTCTTCACTGAGTTCATGGGTTTCGCTTCCCCCGAGTCCAATTTTCAACCAACTTGTCCTCCGTATCCACCTTGTCCACAATATTTCCAAGATTCATACTCAGATCCACCCATTCAGAATAGAAAACCATCTATCGTGAAAATGATGAGTATGCATGAGTCCAAGCAACAACCACCATCAATCTTAGACATGATGATGCGTGAGTCCAAGCAACAGTTACAGAATCTGACCGACTCACAATTTCATCACAATTGTCCCAACAACACTTCCTCTTTTCAAGTCCAATCACAAAATGATACACCAATCGACTATGAAAAGATGCTTGAAGCCATGACTCAGGCTAGATTAGCTCGTGATCATGAAATAAATATGATGGTTCAATCTTTACGTTCTCACTGTTCGGCCATTTCTGATATCGCTAACCATTCTGTTAGAGCCGACGAGCCACGTTGCTTTGGACAACAAGATTCTAATTCAGTACCATCATTTGAACTTGCCTAAACTCCAATTTCTGATAGTTTGGCGAGTTATTCCTTTCCTGAAATAGAACTTGAGCATGAATATGATCCTGATCTCCCACTTGGTGATTCAATTTTACTTCCTGATTCAATAATGACTCCGGTGTCTCCACCTGATTTTACTTTTCCCGAGTCAATATTGGATCCTGTACCAATTCATCATGAAATTGAATCACCCATTTTTTATGATCATATTGAACTTGACCAATTTTGCAATTTTGAAAGTCCCATGGATAAATTGGCAAGTTCTCATTTTTATGATATTGAGCTCAATGAGATATGTGACCTAGATTCTCAAATCTGTGATCAAGTTCAAATTCCCGAATCATTATTGACTCCTGTTTTGTTACCCAACTTAGGTAATCTTTTAGAGTCAGTTTTGATTCCCACACCTATCATTCCTGAACTTGAATCACCAATATGAAATAACACCTAGAGGGGGGGTGAATAGGTGTTGGCTAATCTAATGGTCACTTAATGCCAAATGATGCAAATAATGCGGAATTAAAACTAAGATGACCAAATAAAACTTCTTTTAATTAAACACTTATGTATAACACAAGAGTGTTGCCGAATTCCCCTTGCGAGGCTCTGGACAAGCTCCTCTAGATTCCCTTGAAATGGGTTGAGGTGCCGCGTTGGCTGTCTTGGTTGAATACTAGTGTTAACAACAATCCCAAGCAAGTATAGCAATTATGAGCACAAGGGTATATCATGCATATAAGAGATAAAGACTATAAAGTAATGCAAGATATAAGAGACAAAGAGAGAAAGAGAGATAGAGTAAGCAATCGCAAACACAAAGGATTTGTTTCGAGGTTCGAGCACACTTGCTCTACATCCCCGCCTTCGACACACGAAGGATTTCCACTATGCACGATCCCACGGATCTCTCCTTGGTGCCGCAACACCTACAAGCCCTCAGACTCCCAAGTCCCGTACACACGCAAGCTCCCACAAGCTTGCCGAGGCCGCACCTCGAACCAACGAGTTCACACACGAACTCAAACCACCGCGAGCACACTTGCCCGCCTCCTCAAAGTACAAAGAAAAGATCTTTGGTGATCACAACACTTTGATCACCTTACAAAAACTCTCACTACAACACACCTATAGGATAATATAGCAATGGATAGCTCAAGTGTGGTGTGAGAAAGCAAGGAAAAGAACTATGGTGAAAAACACAAAGAATCACTTTTACACTCTTAATAAAATCTTCCCTTTTGATTGGAAGTATTTGCACTTAAATCTTGTGGAGAAAACTCTCTGAAAAGACTAGGAAAAACTGGCTCTAAGAGTCTCTAAAATCTTGGCCTCAAACAATGACAAGAACCCAATTTATAGGCTGCCAGAAAACTAGCCGTTGGAGTCTGTCAGAGCTGCCGGTCGACCGGCCGGTCGACTGGCCAACGGTCATTTTTCCGACCGTTGAAGCCTCCGGTCGACCGCCCGGTCGACCCAGAAATCCAGAGAGCAGAACTCTCTGCAGCGGTCGACCGTACGGTCGACCGGACCACTGTACTGACAACGTGCACAGGGCTGTGCACGTCGGTCGACCGTACGGTCGACCCGACCTAGCTGCAGTCGACCGATTTGGCCTGTCAGTCAGTCCTCAGACTGCACAGTTAAGGGATTTGGAAAAAGGTCTTTTAACTTAATAAAAATCCCATAAATTCTCAGTAAATCTAAAAAATAGTTTCAATCAAAATAAAAACTGTTTTTCTAAAAACATGTTTTTCTAAAATTTATTTTTCCATAACTTCATAAAATACAAAAACAAGATATTTTGAACTTATTAAAGCATAGTGTGTATGGATATGATCCACTACACAATCATAATGAAATATCTATGTTTTTGATCATAAAGCTCTGAACTTGGTTTTGGTTGAAAGATATGTATGATAGAAATACCAAAAACCAAAGTATATATATTTTGTCACAAAGAAAATCTTTTACTAAATAAAATTCTTTTCTAAACATATAAATAAAAATTCTTTATGAAAGCAATTCTATCAAGAGTGTGTGTGTGATATAGACTTGAGCAATCCATCAACTATCTATCCTTTACATTTTAACTAAAACAAACAAAATCTTATACCTAGACACAAGTCTTCATCTTCTTGAAGTCTTCACTTGAAGGCTTCTCATCTTCTTGACTTGGTCCAAATGCAATCCACCGAGCTCATCTCTAGATGTGTTCTTGATGCATAGGCTCGTGAATCAACCGGTGCTAGCTTCTAACTTGTCTTTAAATCCTTTGTTGAAGCTCCACACCTACTAAGATCTTGATAATGAATCTGTCACTAATTAAACACAAGATCATTAGTAATCATAACTTCATGAGTTGATCATCATCAAAACTAGAGTGATAGGCCTTTGGGCCAACAATCTCCCCCTTTTTGATGATGACAAAACTCATGGAGTTATATATGCATGGATCAAAGTAAAGCTTCAAAGAAGCTCCCCCTTAACTCATGCATCACTAGAAATAAATAGATATGACATTAAAGCACATAAATATGTATGCAAATGAATGCACAAATCTTTTTCTCAAACTTTTATCTTATTATTTTATTGCTATGCATGAGTAAAAGCACAAGTATAAAAACTCAAAATCTCAAAATCTTTCTCCCCCTTAAGTAAGGAACAAATACTTCTCCCCCTTAAGGAAATCATGCATATAACTCAAATACTTCTCCCCCTTTTTGTCAATCATCAACAAAGGGTTCAAAGTAAAATACATCAAACAAATTTTCTCCCCCTTTTTTGTCAAAACAAGGAAATTAAGGAGGGGTGATACAAATCAATCAATAAGATTTATATGCGATATACATTCATGAAGAGGAAGACGCTAAGTTAACTTCCCTACACATATGCATTACATGAAGAAGGGATGATAAGCCCCAATTCACATAACACATATTATGTAATGCATAAGAGGAGATGTGAAGCTCCCCCTACACACGTGTACCATATAAAGAAGAGATGTTAGGCTCCTCAATACACAATACACTCAACATGAATCTATATGTAGAAGAGATGTTAAGCACTCCTTGCATATAGGCAATACAAATCAAAAATTTTCTTATTTAAACAAAATTTGAATTTTTCTTAATAAAACAAATTTTGTATTTTACTCAATAAATCAAATTTTGAATTTTCTCTTTGATATCAATTTTGAAAATGATCAATTGTAAAATAGTGATCAATAGTAAAGTAATGATCAATCAATTGTAAATTAGATCATAACATATTGATACCAATATAAAAACTAATGCATAAGCTTGAAAGATAAGATTTGAAATTAGCTTAGCGTTAACAAGTTTTGTGCTTTAAATAAGTAAATCAATTTTAGTTTAAGCACACAACAAATCATATATATGTATGAAGGAATTATATCAATAGAAGTGATACATACATATATAGGAAAGCAAAATATGAGTATATACGACAAGAATCATATTGATACCAATTGAAAATATCCAATGATACCAACAGAAAAGTAAGCTTATCATATACTCTATCATAAAGTCTATCACATGAGGAATTCGAACTAGTTAAATGAAAATGTTTAACAACTAGTACGGAATCCTTCAATCAAGGAATAAATCAAAAGGTTTTTCATGAAATATGCACAAATCACAAGGCACTAAAACACTCTAATCCATAAAGTCCACATAAAATTTTCAAAAGAGATGAGTGTACTAATGTTATGTGAAACATGACATCATGAAAATGACAATAAAGCTCAATATTCCTTTAAAAGAGACAATACGAAAATTATCATAAATTTTGAAAAACATAAAAATCATCACAAATTTTTATTATCACAACCAAAATTTATATTTCAAGTATATGTATATTTTGACAACACAATAAGCATACATACATATCCCTTAAACATAATTGAGTCCATATAAGTAGATTTGCAATAAAGGCAAATGACTCAAAAGGTATACATGTATATCTTAAAGTTTGGCAAAATACACATATACATGAAATGAAAGCACATGATCATAATACAAATCCAAACGGCGAATACAAGTTTAAGATTGTAGGGATCATCAAAACTAAGCAATACAAGCACATCTAATGGGTTCAAATAAGCATTCAAGCACAAATATAAATAGATTTATTTGTGGCCCATAACATGTACAAGTATAAATCCTAGTGTTGATAAAAACTAACATTTAAACTAATATTCAATTCATGAAGCATCAAATTTTGAGAATACAAAAGAATTTATCTATAAAGATAGAATCATGTGCATCAATTGAAGAATTAGATAACTAGTTTAAATGGATTTTTGACAAACTAGTTAAAGATCCTTCAAAAATATAAAGTCATATGTTTTTCATGAATAATACTAAATATATAAAAGTTCAAGCACTCATAGTCCATAGAGCTCAAAATTATCTATTTTCTCAAAAAAAGTGAGTGTTCAAAGGTTATGTAACTAGTATTATTATGAAAATAGTCATGAAGCTCAAAAAGATTATAAGTCACTTTTTTTTTTAACAAATCAATTTAAAAATCATTTTTCATAAAACAACAATCTTCATGGTATATGTATGATTTATCCAATCCTAACGATATGCATACATATCCCAAATGTAAAAGAGTCTATTAAATGTATTTGCATGAAAGCAAGAGACTCACGGGTATACATGTATATTTATTAGATTTGAATTAATAATGCATATACATGAAGTAAATCACTAAAAATTGGCAAAAATGTGTATAAATGATCATCAAAACTAGATCATACATATGCATAAAGTGGATACAAATGAGCATGAAGTTCAACTATATATATGAGTCAATTGTAGTTCACTATTTGTATATGTATAAATGTAAGTTTGATACATTCTACATCTAAGCATGTAATTACCACATGAAGCACATAAAATCTTAAAACATGAACATGCTATGAATATTATGGATGAACAAGCATGAACATAAAAAATAGGAGTTTAGAAATTGTTACCAACTCCAAAGCTCCAAATATGGTGGTCTTTCCCACCAAAATCTCCTTGATAGCAATGCATCCAAAAGTTTGCCCATCATGTCCATTGCATTTGCTATCAAGGCACCAATCCTCTCACGTTTTGTGAGAGCCCTCACCTACATCAAAATCAAAGGGTGGGGTTTTGGTACCCATACTTTTCTTGGGTCCTTTGGGTTAGCTTTATTGTAAGGATCCCAAAATCTTTTATACTTAGCAAAATATAAATGAGATTTCTTATCAAACAATATTTTGCTAAATGGCCTTTGCGGCCACAATGTGTACATGTGTACACCTTAGTATGCTTATGTGTAGGAGTGTGATCATGTTGTGCAACATAAGCAAATGCATGGTTATGATGTGCATGAATGTGTGGAGTTTGTTTCTTTGAAACATTGACTCCAACCTAGAATGATTAAAAGCACAAGAGTTCAAAGTTGAACTCAAACCATCCATTTTATTTTTCAAATTCTTAATCTCATTAGTTGTGGCATGTAAAGCATGGTGAGATAAAGAATCGTTTTTCTTTTTCTTTTGAAAAACATTATCCTTTTCTTTTTCAACAAATTTTCTTTTTAAAGATTTATTTTCTTGTAAAATACTTTCTTTTTGTTGTTCCACCATAGCAATATCATTTTCAAAATATTGTTCCCTTCACAAAGATCATTCAATTTTGAAAGCAAGGAAACATTTTCATTTTTCAAATCTTTATTTTTCCTTTTCTAAACATGCAAGTTTATTTCTAAAAGAATCATTTTCTACATGCATGCAATCAAATTTCTTTTTCAAACTTTTGTTATCTTTTTCTAAGCATGCAATGTTATCTCTAAATGAGTCATGTTCTTTATGCATGCAAGCAATGTCCTTTTTCAAAATTTTATTTTCTTTCTTTTTCATGTCATATTTCTCAAGCAATAATTGGCAAAATGAATTGAGCTCATCATATGACATAATATCATCTTCCTCGGATTCGGAAGTTACCTCAAGGGGGTTATCCCCTTGGACCATAAAGCATGCGTTGGAGGTGTCGCTTCCAACGTCCGAATCACTCCCGGTATAGTATAGATCCTTTTCGCCAAGGGAGGTGATGATGTTCCAAGCTACAAAAGCCGAATCAATGTTAGCAACCCTAAATAAGTAATCATCATTTAGGGTACTCTTCAAAGCATTTAAGGCTTTTGCATTACCCTCAATATACTTGCTATTGTTAATATAAAAATCATTAAATGTAGCAAGATAGACATGAATGCCTAGGACCTTGAGGAACATAGACATCTTAACCTTCCAAATTTGGATGTTAAGAATGTCAAAGGTGGGTGGTGACATGAAGTCCATGGTGAGGTGTGTGTGTAAAAATATTGTGATTAGCCTAAAAGGAGGATCTTAACTCTAGGTTGTTAGACCCAATATCAAGAGCACTTGGCTCTGATACCAATTGAAATAACACCTAGAGGGGGGGTGAATAGGTGTTGGCTAATCTAATGGTCACTTAATGCCAAATGATGCAAATAATGCGGAATTAAAACTAAGATGACCAAATAAAACTTCTTTTAATTAAACACTTATGTATAACACAAGAGTGTTGCCGAATTCCCCTTGCGAGGCTCTGGACAAGCTCCTCTAGATTCCCCTTGAAATGGGTTGAGGTGCCGCGTTGGCTCTCTTGGTTGAATACTAGTGTTAACAACAATCCCAAGCAAGTATAGCAATTATAAGCACAAGGGTATATCATGCATATAAGAGATAAAGACTAAAAGTAATGCAAGATATAAGAGACAAAGAGAGAAAGAGAGATAGAGTAAGCAATCGCAAACACAAAAGATTTGTTTCGAGGTTCGAGCACACTTGCTCTACATCCCCGCCTTCGACACACGAAGGATTTCCACTATGCACGATCCCAACGGATCTCTCCTTGGTGCCGCAACACCTACAAGCCCTCGGACTCCCAAGTCCCGTACACACGCAAGCTCCCACAAGCTTGCCGAGGCCGCACCTCGAACCAACGAGTTCACACACGAACTCAAACCACCGCGAGCACACTTGCCCGCCTCCTCAAAGTACAAAGAAAAGATCTTTGGTGATCACAACACTTTGATCACCTTACAAAAACTCTCACTACAACACACCTATAGGATAATATAGCAATGGATAGCTCAAGTGTGGTGTGAGAAAGCAAGGAAAAGAACTATGGTGAAAAACACAAAGAATCACTTTTACACTCTTAATAAAATCTTCCCTTTTGATTGGAAGTATTTGCACTTAAATCTTGTGGAGAAACTCTCTGAAAAGACTAGGAAAACTGGCTCTAAGAGTCTCTAAAATCTTGGCCTCAAACAATGACAAGAACCCCAATTTATAGGCTGCCAGAAAACTAGCCGTTGGAGTCTGTCAGAGCTGCCGGTCGACCGGCCGGTCGACTGGCCAACGGTCATTTTTCCGACCGTTGGAGCCTCCGGTCGACCGCCCGGTCGACCCAGAAATCCAGAGAGCAGAACTCTCTGCAGCGGTCGACCGTACGGTCGACCGGACCACTGTACTGACAACATGCACAGGGCTGTGCACGTCGGTCGACCGTACGGTCGACCCGACCTAGCTGCGGTCGACCGATTTGGCCTGTCAGTCAGTCCTCAGACTGCACAGTTAAGGGATTTGGAAAAAGGTCTTTTAACTTAATAAAAATCCCATAAATTCTCAGTAAATCTAAAAAATAGTTTCAATCAAAATAAAAACTGTTTTCTAAAAACATGTTTTTCTAAAATTTATTTTTCCATAACTTCATAAATACAAAAACAAGATATTTTGAACTTATTAAAGCATAGTGTGTATGGATATGATCCACTACACAATCATAATGAAATATCTATGTTTTTGATCATAAAGCTCTGAACTTGGTTTTGGTTGAAAGATATGTATGATAGAAATACCAAAAACCAAAGTATATATATTTTGTCACAAAGAAAATCTTTTACTAAATAAAAATTCTTTTCTAAACATATAAATAAAATTCTTTTATGAAAGCAATTCTATCAAGAGTGTGTGTGTGATATAGACTTGAGCAATCCACCAACTATCTATCCTTTACATTTTAACTAAAACAAAACAAAATCTTATACCTAGACACAAGTCTTCATCTTCTTGAAGTCTTCACTTGAAGGCTTCTCATCTTCTTGACTTGGTCCAAATGCAATCCACCGAGCTCATCTCTAGATGTGTTCTTGATGCATAGGCTCGTGAATCAACCGGTGCTAGCTTTCAACTTGTCTTTAAATCCTTTGTTGAAGCTCCACACCTACTAAGATCTTGATAATGAATCTGTCACTAATTAAACACAAGATCATTAGTAATCATAACTTCATGAGTTGATCATCATCAAAACTAGAGTGATAGGCCTTTGGGCCAACACAATATTGAGTTACATTCAATTGTGGGAAAATGATTGTGGACTTGAGTTTCAACTTATTGATTGGACCCACTTCTTGAACCTAGCCCGACTCTTGAACCATTACTTGATTTAAGTTTCTTTCCTGAGTTGGTATTCGTTCCCGTACTTATGACTCAAGTCAATCATTCCATCTTTTCACACTCCATTTGGGACAAGGCGGTTGACACAATTGACTCTGAATATAATTATGAAATTTGGAATTTGATGGGTGGAATTATTAAAAAATGATCATACATACATTTTAGTGGGTTATACAAGAGAAATTTCTGGTGGGTTCCTCCGAATACCACATTATCTTGATTGGGTAGCAAAGCTTGGCCCAATTAGACCACCACCGGAACCACCACCTTAAGGTAACTTCTGACCTCCCTTCTTCTTTTTCATGCATACATGCATACATTTATACATTGAGGACAATGCCTGAGATAAGTGTGGGGGGAGGCTTTACTAACATACTAACATAGGTAGAAACTAACAAAAATTTGCTAATATTAAAAAAAAATGAAAAAAAAATGAAAAGGGACAATATTTTGACTTATCTTTTGAAAGAAATTTAAGTTAATCTTAAGAATTAGGAAAATCATGATTAGGATTTCTAAAAACTTGGTCAAAATAAATAAATTGTTTAATTTTTAGGTATAGGAGGAGAAATTGAATAAGTAATTAGTCTTGATTTTTACCTTAATGAAATGTGCATACCTAATGCATATCTAAGATTCTAAAACAAAGACCCTTGTGCCTCATATAAAAAAAATTTAAATAATAAAAAAATTACTAATTAAGCTGGATACATGTGCCTCAAGAAGCATAAGTATTCACGCCCAAAGGTGAGTTTATAAATAAGCGTCCTTAGTTTTGTGGCCTAATTCACTCGAATTTGAGTCCGCGGGGTGTTTTCTCACCTGGTGCCCTAAAGCCGACCGGTTCGGGAGCCACCGACTTAAGTTCGCTACATGGGTGGATTAGAAAGCCTAAGAAAACTAAGAAATATTATATATGTATTAACACATCTAATAGTCAATTAGTTAGGTATGAGTGCCTCAAGAAGCCTTCATGCTTACACGAAAGAAAATTAGATGAGTTTATACATATTAAAAAAAACAGAGAAAATAATAATAAAGAGGCATGAGAGTCTAAGTGAAGGAATTTCTAGTAAAGATTCACAAGGATGCATATGACTTAGGGTAACAAAAAAGACTATACAAAAATTCAATTTTGACCCTTACCTAAAAAGGAAAATAATTTACTTTATAAAGACTAAGTTTAAGAATGAAAAAAAATGAGGATCCTAAAAACTTATAGATTACTTAGTCTTTTCAAAAGTTTTTCAAATATTTTCCTTTTATGGATTTTTGTGGGTGTAATCCGCTGAAAACCCTCACGAGATAACACTCGTCCTCTAGGGTACCTAGGGGTTTAACGGCTTGTTGCACGTGCTAAGTGCAATCGTGATTCCTACGAAAGTGAGTTAGCTAGATTAGTTTTTCTTTTTCTTTTTGATTTTTACTCGAGGACGAGCAAAAAGATAAGTGTGGGGGTGTGATTGGTAGTGAAAAGTGCATTTTTATCATTACATTTACCATCACATTTTCATATTTATTCATATAATCATGCACAATTAACTAATATTTTATTATTTATTGTGTGCAGGCCTTGAGAAATAAAATAAAGGAATAAGCCTCAAAAAAGCCCAAAGCCCATGTTTAAAGCCCAATGTAAAAGTTGCAATTAACAATTGTCAAAATTGCAATTACTAAGGGCAAAAGTTGCAAATACCAAAAGAAGAGGGAAGGATAGACTTCTATTCACCCTAAATACTTGCAGGATGAGGATAAAAGCCAAAGAAGGATAACAAATTCGTTGTTAAAAGATTTGGGATCTAAGTAACTTGCTTCCCAAGCTATCTCGAAATCCCAGATAAAGAGTCGGGATGCAACTTCCAGAAGCATATACCCAGATGACGGACCAGAGGAGGCCACGCGCGAAAGCGCGTGGCCAGCCGCCACTGCCATGGCCGCGGAAAACGCGGCCCAAGCCGCGTTTCCGCGGCATTCTGGATGAGCCAGGATACGAGCTTTCGTGGAGGAGTCGTTCTGGGACTCTACTCCTTCTACACTATAAATACCCCTGCAGAGCAACCGAGAAGGGCGTACAGAAATACAGAGCTAAAGCTAGGGTTTTAGGCTTTCTTCTAGTTGTAGTTTAGATTTTTCTTTTTCTTTTTGTAATTTTTATTTCTGAGATGAGAGGATATTTTCATGGAGGAAGGAGACCAGCTTGTATTGAGGTGACATCGGTGTAAGTAGTCCTTTCTTTCATTGTTACTAAAATCAATTCGAAGTTTGTTTCTTTTTATTTATTATTCTTCTATTGTTGTTTTTATTCTTGTTCTTCTATTTTGGTTTATGTTTCTCTGATGTCTTGCAAACCGTGAGAACTGGTCGCTTCAAGACTAACCTAGCCGAAGAGTGCCCTTGATGGCCTATGGAGATGAACAAGCCTTCCCTTAGTTTGTCTTTTATTTTCGTAGTGTAGATCGCGAAGGTGAAGATCCTATACGCCATACTTGAATGCCTTCCAAGATAAGGGAAGTCGTTGCATAGAGCAAAGGTAAGCAGGGCAGAAGTGGTAGGTATGTGTTTAATTTTCTTCTTTTTTTTTCTTTAGTATAGATCACCACATCTTCCACATCTTTTCAATTTCTTTCACACTTCTCATTGTAAATACCTTGTAAATAACAAAATAAATAAAAAAAAGAGATAACTTACTTAAACGCTTCCATCGCTA